>JAOSBM010000008.1:19006105-19017875 GCA_027568955.1 Erythroxylum tenue
ATACCATATTCAAGAGTGGGCAAGAGATGGAAGGGCACCTAGGAACCCAGAGGAGCTCTATAATAAGAGACACTCATCTGCCAGAAATGTGATTGAACGTGCATTTGGTTTACTGAAAAAAAGATGGAAAATCCTCATAAATCTATCTTTTTATGCAGCAACCACTCATGTGCGCATAATTCTTGCATGCTGCCTTCTGCATAACTTTATTAGGTTGCATATGAATTATGATCCAACAGAGCTTACTCCTCTTGAAGCTGAGGATATGTCAATTGGGGAAGATGCATCTTTCCCTGAAACCGTTGATCGTGTTGAGACAAGTAATGAATGGAGTCAATGGAGAGAGGATTTAGCTACGAACATGTTTGATGAATGGAGAAGAAACCATTAAAATGTGAACTCTCTTTTAGTTAATGTTATATTGAGTTAATTGAGAGTTTAAATTTGGTTAACTTTCATTGTAACTGAATTGAGGGTTTGTTTTAATTTCTCCTTCTATTATTGACTTTCATTGCAACTAAATTTGAGCAGACAATTAAATTTATGTTGAATTGTTTTCTTTGAACTTAATTACATGTTTCTTTTAATTCAATATTGTCTTCTTTATTTCACAAAATGTTTCAATGTATGTTGCTTAATCATTTATGGAAATGGTTTGGAACGTTCTGGGATTCTTGACTTTGCATGGTTTAGGTGCAATATCAAGAATTTGGACTTCAGATGAAACAGATGCATTTGTGACCTTCATGGAGGAGGCTGTTGTTGATGGTCATAGAGCTGATAATGGGCAATTTAAGCCTGGTACTTTCCAAATTCTTGCTGGAATAATGGTGGAAAAGTTTCCTGATTGTGGGATTGACAAGAGGCATGTCAAAAATAAGCACAAGAGGTTCAAGGACAAATATCAGACAACCTTTGACATGTTAAACTGCAGTGGGTTTGGTTGGAATGAAAGCAAGCAATGCGTTGAGGCTGACAGCAAGCAAGTGCTGGATGAATGGATGAGGGTAATTTTGTGTTAATTGTTGATTGTTTATAGAAGTATCCGAATAATAATATGTTTGTCATGTTGACGTTTTCTGATATTTATTCCAGAGACACCCTAACAAGTACTACACTCCTGGAATGCCTTTCCCGCTTTATCCAAGACTTGAGTTTGTCTTTGGGAAGGACAGAGCCACTGGTGGAACGGCTCAAGATGCTGCAGTTGCTGTTGCTCAGCTTGACACAGATGAAACTGAAGTTGAAGCACCAGTTGCTCAACCAACTTCTGCTGCCCCATCTGATCCAGCAGGCCCATCGGCCACTCCTGCTCCAACTACTTCAACCCATGTAGTTGGTTCTGTCGCATCTTCCAGCAACACTGACTGAAACCAACAAAACAAAGGAAAAAGGAAGATGAGGGATAGTGAAGTGTTAGAAAGCCTTGTAGCCTCATTTGCTCGTGCCATTGACACTAGTCAAGAGAATGCTAGGGTAATTACGGATACCATTGTAGGAATGCAAGGAGCTAAGCTAGGTGAAGAGCTTGGGAATTTGGGTTTCTCCATTGACGAAGTTGTCAGGACTGCAAAGATCTTCGCTAAGAATGCTCAATATGGGAATCTTTTCTGGGGTTTAACTTCAGCACAAAAACAGGCTTATGTTAGGAGCCTGTTAGATGATGAAATATGACTTGATGTATGATTTCTTAATTTGCATGGTTATGAAAGAGGGATTGTGATGTTGAATGATGATATGATGAACTGTTGACTTTGTTTGTACAATTGTCTATTAATGATGAATGGTTAGTTTACTAACTTCTTAATGTTTGCCATTTATGTACGTGTATGAATGATGATAATATAATTCATTTTCAGGTACTTAACTATGGGCAGATACAACTTCTATGTGGTTTTTGTTGGACGTGAAGTAGGTATTTTTACAAATTGGGATGATGTCAAATTGGCAACTGAGGGATTTCCTAATGATAGATTCAAGGGGTATCGGACATTGGATGAAGCACAGAGTGCTTATGTCATGGACCCATATAGGCGGACTCGTCGCAGTGAAGACATTGTTCCTACCGCTAATGAACCCTCATCAATGCCGAATCAATTTGCACTTCCAACAAATGAACAAGTCAATGAAGTTGCAACTTTGCAGACAAAAATGGCATGGAGTCAAGCATTTTTACTCATTGCCATTGGAGTCATTTTAGGAATTATTGATAAGGACATTATTAATAAATTATAAGGCTTTAATGTATCTTTAACCAATTATGTAATTAATTCCATGTTTTTTTCAATGTATGTTGAACCTATTATGTAATTAATTCTATGAATGTTTAGATATTTTATTTGAATGTATGTTGAACCTATTATGTAATTAATTATATGAATGCTTAAATGTTTTATTAAATTTTTATGTACTGAAATTTCTAATTCGTAGGATTTTTTTGATTCAATAACTTTATGTCTGTAAGTTTTTGGTATCTCATTTGATTAATGAAATATTTAAGTTTCTCATTTTATTTCTTATCTAATGTTTAATTTAATTTAATTTAATTAATTATTATTATTATTATTATTATTATTATTATTATTGTTATTGTTATTGTTATTTTTATTTTTATTTTTATTTTTATTAATTTTGTATT
Organism: Erythroxylum tenue; assembly: GCA_027568955.1. Classification (NCBI taxonomy): domain Eukaryota; kingdom Viridiplantae; phylum Streptophyta; class Magnoliopsida; order Malpighiales; family Erythroxylaceae; genus Erythroxylum; species Erythroxylum tenue. Next base: position 19,008,744 of record JAOSBM010000008.1, read on the forward strand.
GATTATTATCATTATTTTTGTTGTTGTTATTATTATTATTATCAATATTATTATAATTTATTATTATTATTATCATTATTATTATTATTATTATTAATTTTGTATTTATTGTTATTATTATTATTATTATTATTATTATTGTTATTATAAATTTTGTATTTATTATTATTATTAATTTTTATTATCATTATTATTATTATATGTATTATTATTATTATACATTTTGTATTTATTATTATTATTATTAATTATTATTATTATTATTATTATTAATTTCATTTTGTTTTCTTTTTATTATTATTTTTATTATACTAAATTAATTATCTTATTATTATTATTCCTCTCGGGCCTCGCTTCCACAGGGTCTCGCATCCTCACGGTTTTGTTTTTCCACAAGACTTCCCAGGAGGTCACCTATCCTGGTACTACTCTGACCTTAGTACGTTTAACTTCAGAGTTCTAATGGGATCCGGTGCGTTAGGGCATAGAAAACACGTCTAAAAGGGAGAGGTTTCCACATCTTTATAAGGCATATTTCGTTCTCCTCTTCAGCGGATATGGGATGCCTATGGCGCATCCTCCCCCCTTAGGAGGGCCAGACGTCCTCGTAAAAAAAAAAACTTTTTTACTAATACAAATCATTGGTAATAAAATTATTAATTTTTTTTTGACATTATAATAAAATTATTAATGAATTACATATTTCTAATCATATTAAGAAGTATGGGTATTTTTGTCATTGACACAATTTTTATGATCTGTTCACTGCAACCAAACATATTTCTGTTATTAAGACGAAGACAGTTTTTTTGTTATGTCCATCACAACCAAACACTTCACTGTCTTTAATTTTTGTTCTATTTTATCTCTAAATTTTTGTGTAGTTTCCGTCTCCGCATGCAGAAGTCAGCAACCATACGAAGTGTTTGTGTTGGGCGATTGCTTTTATGTTTGGGGATGCATTGAGTAGTGAGCTCGTGTGGCTTGTGTTATTTGCTTTAGGGGGAGGTTAATCTCCATGAGATAGTGAGCTTGTGGTTAATTTGCCATTGATGGCAAACTGGTGGGCTCGTGGGCAAGAAAGGAGAGTTATGGGCGAGTTACCAAAGAAGCAACCGAACTAGGTCAGAGGCGGTTCAGCCTTGAAAACCAATCGGGCTCTTATTGCTAAGTTGTAGTGAGAAGAGCTTCTCACTCTAGCTCCTTCTATCTAAAGTTTTCTTTTTCCCTTAGTTACTTTAAATGAACTTGAAGATATCTTAGCAGAATTATGCGACATATGAGATGCATGCCTTGATATTAAATACGGCAAACTGAATACTAACATTTGCCTTCTGTTTTGCTTTTCCTTTTACTTATTCAATTTCCTTTTCCACTTGTTGGTTTCGACAATGAAACAAATGTGCTATTACTTGGAACTCCTAGAACGACAGCAACAGTTTAGTTTCACCATTATTGTGCAATTTTAGTCCTTTGCTAACAGGTTTACGATAGATTCTTTAAAGCGAAATGCATTCAAGAAAGTTGCAAGCTACTTTCCAATTTTTATATTTCCATTCCTGTTCTCATTCCAATTTGTGTGACTCCAAGAATGAAGCTTATGGTCCCCCACATGAGAACGCTCACAAGAAGCATCAATACAATCCAATCTGATCAGTTAGGTTTCTTATTATTAAACAGGAAGAGGAGGGCAGATACATCATGTTTTGTTCAGAGTATGATCAGGAAGCCTGCACCAATACCTGATAAATAATCAATACTTCTGTTACCCCCAAGCCTACTCTGTCATCTGCAAAGTAGCACGTTCAATGTGCAAGAGAACCTTTAAAACCACCGTATACCTCCAAGCAATCAAAACAGTGTCAAGCCCTTATACTGTTTATAGATAGCGAATCTACAACACATCTAGCCTTTTCTTGATCAAGTATAAGAAGATTATGACCGTCGAGTCTTTGGTTCCCACGTTAATTAATCGAATTGAATTCTTTTAACAAACAAACATAATCAATCATTCAATGTTTTGGGTAGATCAATTACATATCCTCTCACCATTTGTTCATCCGTTAACTCGATTATATATTTAAGGAAAAGTGTTGAAATTGGCCTTTTATAAAAGTAGAAGGTACTTGGCTTACAAAGACAAGAAGTTCATTTCTAATGATTTCGAACACCAGTAGAAAACTGGTCCTAAGAGTGCATTTACCGAGCATAAGATACAGTGCACGAGGCATGTGACCACCGCAAACCTTGCTTCCGCTAAAGCCTAATTAATATTAGTTATATGTTCGTGGACCGATAGAGAGAGATCATTACGTGAGTTGTTGTTTCTGTTCGTTACCACAGTTCTCCATTGTAATTGCATACTCTGGCAAGAGAAGATGAAGATAAAAAGAATTCATTAAAAGAAGTAAACTTCAGAAGTGGAAATTAAATTCTTAATATAATTACAACGTGGAATTATTTAATTTTAACAACAGTGATGTGAGGAGACATCACTCAAAGATAGATTTATAATTTATTTGAATAAATAAAATAAGCAGAACAGGTCTATATGGATTACCAATGCCTGGGATCGTGCGTATGTACTTGAGTATTGTCAACTGTTACCATTAACCCCAATATCAAATATTAAATCCACACCAATCTAATGTATGTGTCTCTGAGAACAGAAAAATACATTTTTAACACATTATCTACATTTTTTATTGAGCTGTACATTATTATCAAAAAGAAACCAGATCCTATATAACAGAATCTTTCAGCCAGCATGTGAAAAAATATATATAGCAACCTCGAGAAGAGATATTTTCTCTGTTAAATAAAAATAAGCTCAGAGGGATAAGGTTGACGAACAAATTTCATAACATGCAATTGAATTCATGGCCTTATTACTTAGATTGATTTTTAATGATTCCGTATTGAAAAATAATAGAATTTACAGTGAGAGGATGTATTATCAATGTCATTCTCGAAAGAAATGGAAGAAATACTTCATATTCATAAGTTTGAATTACGGAAACAACTTTATGTAAAAAACAAATGAAAAATTGCGTAGAATTGATATCCCTTTCTCGTCCTCTCAAAAAGTGAAGAAGCTTGCCGGAATTCGACTTTGTTGATTATTTGTTCAAGATTTCTTTTTTAAATTAATTTTTTAGTATTACCATACTCATAAAATGAAGGTGTGGTTTTATCTCATGTGCCTTCTCCATGTTAATGTGATAGAAACATTGCAATTTTAGGCAGTAGACAAGTATTAGGATGATTGTCCTGTTCCAATTCAATTGTTTAATTTTCTCATCATTATGTATGTCATAAAAAATACTTGAATTGAAATGAGAATCAAAGAAGCATTGGTCCCAGTAAACTTGAAGAGGTTATAAATAAATAAATAAATAAAAAGTTAGGGGAAATAATGATAATCACACGCTATAGATACAGTCTGGAAATCTTGGAAACATTGTTTATATAAATTGCTCTCCTATTTACATATACGCATTATAAGTTGTGGAAATTCATGAAAAAGATAAGAAACATGCAAAATCTCCAATCGGATTCGAAGTAGCAGCAATCGATGTGAAAAACCTGACTTCCCACTTTCTAACATTCTCTGGAAACAGCCTAATCTCACCGGCGACCACCAGGGCTTTGTTACACTGAAATTCATGTGGATAGAAATAATGAGGCAATAGTCTGTTCACGTGCTCCTAGTTTTTAGCTCAAGTTTACGTTCTTGATACTCGTGTTCCGATCTTCTGTGCGCATTATTTGTTGAGTCCAGATCTTCTGTCCAGTTTTTATGGTGTTTTATTGTGTCTAGTGAATCTCAACCATTCATTTACGTGAGCCCCACGTTTATTTATGTGGGACCCGCATAAATGAATGACTGAGATTCACTGGACACAATAAGACACCATAAAACTGGACAGAGGATCTTGTCTCTTATTTGCTTCACTACTACTCGACAGACAAGGAGGAAGGAAAGGTTACTGTCACCTGTCCTTATTTGTACATGATTTTCAAGTAAAAAGCATACGTTCAAGTTACGACATTCTAACTGAAGGTAAAAATCAAAGAAGAAGGGTTTGTTTATGGGATTTGGAGTTGGAGAGCTGTCAAAGTAGAGAAAGCTAAGATGTCAGCAAATAGAAATTGTCGAATGATGACTTTGTTTGCCACATGCTAAAGGTTATTCTTTTTTCTTTTTACTTAAAAGCCTCACAATTAACTGACAAAGTCCGAGCTTTTATGCCAATTCTATGTCTAATCCCATGAATGATGAATCATTACAACCTCGAGGATTATAAGATAAAGTCATCATGTAGATTATATAGAAGTTATGCTGTTAATAAATTTCAACTTTTTGAACCTATAATCTTTTTAAGGGAAAATTGATTAAGAACAATGTTCTAAATAATGGTTGAAAGGTGACTTAACGGTAATTCCAGTGGATGAAGACATGATTAAGATTATTTACTTTTAATATGTAGTAATACTAACAATCCAGAGCTGTAATACTATATTCATATTATCATATATGCTGTTGCAGGCGGTAAATTTCAAAGTGTACTGGTCATCATATTAATCGATGAAACCAGACCTGTCGTGGTCTGTCTTGGACTGAGAAACGATGGGACCGCTCTCAAGTGACACATTAGGGGATTACCAATTATGAGAAATCATGAAATGCTTAATACTTTCCAAAGAGGAAACTGGAAATGACTCATGATTCTGAATCAGGAGAGCCATCATGTGGCAAGAAATGGGTTACCGTAAGAACTTGTCCGTCTGAGTTCTTATTGGAATAGAATAAAGTCATTATTCCTCGAGTCTCTCAACCCTGAAACTGCCTTGACTTTCACCGGAAGTATTCGTTCTTGATCTCAAAAGGTGGAAGTATTCGTTCTCTTACTACTGTAAGTAGTGTAGAGAATCATCATTATCAGGCTTATATCGACCTGAAAGTAGTGATGTTAGTCTCATTGAACAGAAATCAGATTGGCATGGAGATCAAGTCCAAAAGGGAGGAAGGAAAAGCAAAAGAATAGGTAAAAGCAAAAGCAACCTGATTAATGGAAAATTTTAAGTTTCAAGAGATCTAAATTGCAACAATTTTGGGAAAGGAGAAAAAAGAGGGGAGGAAAAGAGCAAAATTTTGAAAGAAAGTTAGGGAAAATTAGCCCCTAAAAAATTAGGCAAAGGGAAAAAAAGACTGACTAACTAAACGATTTTGGGCGCTAAAATTGCTCCTACTAAATGAGCTACCTGAAATCAGGGCCCACGTGTTGGTGAATCAAGTAATCATCGGCGTTGGATACATCAAACATCATAGTGGTCTCCAGAAACTGCTGCTGCTGGGCCCTCATCATCTCCTTTTGACGCCGGAGTTCAAGCACCTTACGGTGCGAGTTCGAGTGTTTTGTAAGCACAAAAGTTGGACTCGCTGCCGGTCGGTACTCTGGCACCAGCCGACCCGACTTGTATCTCACCCCACAGGCGTTGCACAGCGTCTTTGGCCCCATGGGACCCGTCCTCCATTGCGGCGTCTTGTCGGTGGCGCAATGTAGGCACTTCCGCCCTTCAACACCTCCCTCGCCACCGCTACGCTTTTTGGGTGCCCCCGTTTTCAGGGTCTTAGGCTGCTGCTGATGAGGAGGCCCCACAACGACGCCGTTATCCTGCTCCGACGATGCTGAGGTTGTTGGGGAGAGGAGTAGGAGCCGGGACGCCCAGTTGCATGGGGCTGCTCGCGAACGCTTGCTACGGGCCTTGGCGGGGACCGACATGTCGGCATGGAATATTGGGCTGTTGTTGCCCACCGTGGCGGAGGCGTTGCCTATGATGTTTTTGCTGTTGATACAGTCGGGTTGGAAACTTGGGGTTTCGGAAGAATCTCCTGCTCCTCGAGCTTTCATGCCGGATATAAGCTGGAGCTTCTGCAAGTCCTCGCTGGAGAATGATTCCTCCACGAAATTGGACAACCATTCAAGCTCAGCCAAATCCTCGTACTGTCTCGTTAGAAAGATATTCCATAATCAGAAATGAAATTGCTAAATAATTATCCTTTTTACACTAACTAAATTACAACGCTCATAATGTTCATTTGAATGAAATGTCGGGTTTGTTTGTCAAACATGTGAAGTTCCAGAATGAAACAGTGGACATGAATGAAGTTTCGCAACTAGTACTATCAGGAAATTGTCATGCAGCACATAGTGTTTATTGCAATGAAAAGCGTTATACGAACATGAATGAAACTAATTCTTTTCTTAGATCGTTATCTCATCCCTCTGTTTCTTTCTCTTTTTCTAGTTATACAAAATATAGAAATTTTCTTGGAAACCTGCCGCCAGAACTCAGAAAACGGAAATTTATACTTAATGAACATCAAACCAATATACGTGGATTGGCGTTATAAGCGTCATAGGACAATTATGAGAAGCTCTCTGTATCATGCATGCGTGATGTATGGGACTTACCGGGACGGGAAGGTCGCCGCAGAAGTGAGCGTCGGTAAAATTGCGGGACCCAATATCGCAATTAAAGCTGGGCTCGCATCCCGAGAATGTGGAAGAATTGCAGCTATCCACAACAGTAACAGTGGAAGAGTCTGTGGCGGTACTCTCAAAGGCAACACAACCACCGCCACCACTAGCTTCAGTGACGACGGCGTCTTCATTGGAGAAGTCTAAGAGGTCCTCCACGATGAAATGGTCGCCTCCTCCCCCTCCGCCACTGGGCTTAGACTCAAAAGAATGGTGCTTTTCGTTTGGGAATTCGGCTGTCTGATGTTGATAGAATTCAGGAGCTTCCATAGTCTGTTATGGATTTGTTTTTGTTTGTTGGAAGAAAATGAGGTTAAGAGTTAAGATAGAGAGTGGAGTGAGGAAAATGTGTAATGGTGAGGTTTTACACGCGACAGTCGGACATACTAAAATGGAGGATTTTGACGAGGAAAATAAATAAAAAGAGGTTCGAAGCAGCGAGTAGCTGAAATAAGAAAATAAAAAAAGCATTAAAAAGAAAATCCGCTCCAAAGTGACCTTGATGCCCTTGTCCTCACCCGAGACTTGGTGAGGCTCAGTTTAACAGTTTTATCCTCTGTAAATTCGGGTGTCATATCAATTGTGTAGGTGCAAAAGCAATATAATATTTGATTAATGGAGGTTCCTTTATGTAAATATGTAAGAGAATTATATATGGTGAATAAATGCGATGGGCATATCAATTGTGTAGGTGCAAAAGCAATATAATATTTGCGTGGGAGGGTAAAAGAGTGAAGTGAGGGAGTAAATATGGGAAGGGAAGATGGATAAAAAGGTAATTGAAGTGTAGAATAAGAAAAGAAATGGGGGTTCCAAATTCAACCCCTTAGGAATCGATCTAGCCAAGATTGCCGGTGAGGGGTGTGTGTGCAAATGTATTAGCGTCCAAGTTTACAGCCCCGACTCATATGCTTGCTTTTCTTTTTTCTTTTTTGATTTTAATTATTTCCTCGGGAGACGGACTTCTTTTCTTTTTAAAACATGTTTTGTTGTTTACTTGGTTTGGTTCTCTGTCTTACCTGCTATTGCTAATGCTAAATCCCTGTGCTTAATTTTCAAACACCACATGCAATCACCACTATTACAGCTCCTCATCTTCAGAGACCCTGCCATTTTGCTTCTTGCTCTTTCCACTTCTGCCCCTTTGCCACCTAAGATTAGCGAGCGAGTCTAGTGTTATGTTAATCACTTGCCTTTGCTCTTGCTACTTCTTCTCCCACCCATTCAATGTTTTATGGCAACTGCCAAATTCAAAAATTCTAAACAATTACTACTTAGCTTAGTATGTACATTGTCTGTCTTTATAATATAAACTTTTTTTTCAAGTCTTAGACATCTCTGCCCATCACATGAACATTATGGATTTCATGCATATTGTGTTATTACTTCATCATCTTGTTTGAGATGTCAGATATACGCAGCCAAAAGCTCAAATAAATTTTGGTCTATAGAGGATAAGCTTCAATTTAGAATATATATAGATGATCATTTAATAAGTTAACTTATGCTAAGGGAGTTTTTTTTTTCAAAATCATGATTTTAAAAAATTCGCCAATCACCTTAAATGATATTTTTAGTGAAATATGCTTTTGTTGGAGGATTATTTATAAAAATTAATTCCTTAATCATATACCCAATACAATTTTCTGCATAATAGAATGAAAATATCCATTTACTATAAATTTAATAAAAATATTAATTATTTTTTTCAGTTTTGGAATTTATTTACCATTAAGTTGAAAAGTTTTAGTGTACACAACAATTGAACTCTTTCCATCAAAGTTTGCTGATAATGCTACTACTTAATTTGTCTAATTAAAATTTATCTTATTCTAATTGGTTTATCTCTTAAAATGCTGAAGTTTTGTTGTTTTCTTTTTTATCACAGTTCCACAAAAATTTGAAAACATAATTTGATTAATGGTTGGGTCGGTAATTCCAGGCCCAGGCCCAAATCCAATAATCAGCAAGCCCAGTCGTATGAAACTACTCCCATGCATGCATGAAGACCTACGTGCAACCCTAAACCTAACAATCATCCCGTATATAAGGTATCGTTTCACCATAATAGAGGTACGAGACCAAAACCCTGTTTTTCTCAGCTTTTGCTGCCCTTCTCCTCACCAGAAAACTAATTTGAGCGTGGGAGGGGCCTTCCGGGAACCAACCGCCGGCGTGCCTTGTTTGTTTTGTAGGTATTCATCACACTGAAATCGTTGAGATCATGGATTCAAGCAATAACGTCCAACCCAGACAGAATCCGACTGAACCATTTGGCGCCCACCGTGGGACCCGATGTTCGGGCACCACGTCCAGAAACATGCAGATCAGTCAGGCGGCAGCAACCAATCTAGATATCGCCGCCGTCACGGCACTCGCACTACAGCGGATGGGTTCACAGCTACCTGCCGCTTCTCCACCGGCACACCCCAAGTCCCATGCACAATCTTCACGCCTAAACAATCAGCCACAACATCAAAACTAGGATCAGGAAGAACAAAGTATAGCCTCGGAGCACAACGCCGGAATTATGTCGCACTCAAACCTCCGACGCCCCCTAGGCGTGAATCCGTGTACATCACTACGA
>JAOSBM010000008.1:19073612-19098478 GCA_027568955.1 Erythroxylum tenue
ATTGTGATGCCATGGGAAGTTTAGTGGTGGTTGTCAGTAGTGGTCTCTTATCGTAGGATATTTACCGGAATGACTTACGGGCGTTCTGGTAAGTACTCTACGGTAAGGGGGCGCTACAAGGATGGCAGACGATGACGGACGGGCGGGACGACAGCTGAAGGAGGAAGAAGGAGAAGAATGAGCGTCGTAGGTCGGGGGGGGGGGGAGAGGGAGGGACGCCTGAAGAACGTTTTCACTTAACCAAAATGACGTCGTTTTGGTTAAGTTAAATAATGTTCTTAATAAAACTAAAACGACGTAGTTTCGTTTAAAACAAAATGACGTCATTTAGCCAGTGTAGATAACAGTCCCCTGAGCAAACAAAACGACGTCATTTTTTACCAATTAAATACGACGTCATTTTGATTCAAACATAATGTTTGGTAGGACGACATTTTTTCGACAACCATTCCTGACGGTATACGTTTCTGTTGCCAAACATTTTCATTTTAACGACAAATTTACCGACCGATATCAATTATCCGTTGGCATATACCGACGGAATATATTTCATCGTTATATTTTTGTCGCAACTCTTTGCCGCAACTTTTTCCCTCTAAATGTAGTGACAAATTTTCCTCCCGCCGCTATATTTGTCTACTGCACAATGGTCATGTGTTTTCCGTCGCTAATTGCACACGGTTTGCGTTCCGTCGCTATACTTCCATCACTAATCCAAGCTTTTCTTGTAGTTCATATTATATCTCATTCCATCCTAAACAGTAAAAATGAGAAACCTTCGATTTAGAGATTTTAGAATTGAATGTAAAATGATAAACAATATTTCACTATATTAGATTATAAATCCTTCTTTTAAACAACATTTCACTATATTACATTATAAATCATTTCATCCTTCTCAAGCAACAATTTTGTAATATTACATTTATTTCATTTCGTTCCATTAAAAACTTTACGTCCAACTAAACATAATCTTAATATATCATAAATTTTGGATTGAGGATTAATAAAGGATGCCACCGCTCGACCCATAGGTTAGTGGAGTTTTCATTGCCATGAAAAATAAAGCCCACTGTTAGTATCTTTATTTTCTATCTTTTTGTGTGTTAATTTTCTTTATTCTTAAGGTTTGAAGTTATACTTAATGAGAATTAATCTTGTTTTATGTCAAGGTGTATTTTAGAACTAAATAAAAAGAATCGCGACGATTTTGGGATTAAAAAAGAGCTGAACTAGACGTTGACACTAATTAAACATGACCTCATGCAACAACCAAAAACTTCAAACACATCAGGTTGGAAGTCTAAGGCAAAACGACGCAGCATGAAAATGTTAAAAGCAAGAGAAGCTAAACAGCAAGGAATCAAGAAGAAAACGGTAACATGGATCAACCAAAAATGACGCAAGCCATAAGACGCCACAATCAAAACGCAGAAGTTGGTGTTCATGCGTGGTGCGTTATAATGAAAACGCAGAGTAGCGGCAGATAGAAGAGAAGCGTAAAAGGGGCGTGAAGAGTTAAATGGAGGAGAGTTTTTATTCGTCAAATCACGCTATAGTAGAGGGGCAGGAGAATATAAAGCAATAAGCAATGTTCTCAAAACCGGACCGGTCATCGAACCGGTGGCTTTACTGGTCACCGGTTTGACCGGTTCGACCGGTTCAACCACCGATCGAACCGGTGTGACGTAATAATTATGCAATAATTATATTTAATTATATATAATATTAAAAATATTTAAAAAATACAAAAAATAAAAAAAAAATAATTGTCTGACCGGTCAGACCGAACCGGTCCGACCGGTCAAAACTGGTCAAATTGACCGGTTTTGACCGGTTCACACCGGTCCAATTGAAGACTGGTTTTAAGGGCATAACCGGACCGGTCGGCCGACCGGTCACCGGTCGGACCTGTCGGACCGGCCGGTCCGGTCCGGGTTTCAAAACCCTGGCAATAAGCAACCAAAACGTTGATGTTAGGAAAGGTTTAGGGTTTTTAAAGTGGCGTGGACAAAAAACGCTGGAGCTTTTGATTGGAAAAATCAAGAGTTAGTAGAGGCTGCGTTAGAATAGGGAGGGTGCTGGTGGCTGCAGCTGGGAGCTTCGTTGCTGACGCAGTGCGTGGATGAGGAGCAGTGGACAATAAATCTATAACCTTATTTGTCCCATTAATGAATAGTGAATCGGAGAGAGCTGCATAAGAAGCAAATAGAGAAGAGTTTAGACGGAAGAACAAGAAGAGCAACGCCCATGACAGTCCCAACGTTAGTGACAGTTGAAATAGTTAGGAAAATCATGATGTTGGGTAACTAAACTTTTATTTCTTGGTTTACGGAATCCTAGTTATTGAACTTTACATGTTGTGAAACTTTTGTTCTTTATTTCAATCGATTTATTAATCAAGTATTAATTATTTTTTTAGGTTATTATTTGATTGTTTAATTTGATAGCTAGGTGCAAAACTAGTTTGTGATTTTATACAATCAATCGCTAGATTAAACAGGTTGACATTCAATTCTTTTAATCAGAAGTATGGACTAGGATTTTTGTCTACTACGTTATGGACATGATTCTAAAAAAATAATTGTCTAGGCTAAATATACATCGTATGTATGTTTTCTAGTTTGTCGATTTTCTTGATTTGTAAAGCTATTAATTAATTAAATATGAGATCGTATCCAGGTTATTAATTACTAAGGGTTAATTCAAATACATGTTTTGCTTAACTAAATATAAGAGAAAATAGGTAAAAAAATTTACCACGACGAATGCTTAACTAATAAATTGGTTATTTTTAATGTCGATGATCAACGCATGTTCAATAACGAAGGAGACAGGAAACCAAGATTTGTTTCTATTGATTATTAAATTCTCATTATTTTGTTATTAGTTATTTTTCAATTTCATATTCCAATTAAGTTCAGTTTAATTCACAATTATAACCCTCCCTCTTTTATTGTGTAACTACTAACGTTTGAATTTTTCGTGAAAATGATCCCTACTTTTTTACTACTACATTAATTTGTGTTGTAAGAAGTTAGTTTCTTTTTATATTTAGTTGCCGGCGAAGCATTCACCACCCACCTATTAAGTGATGTCCGAATTTTAGTACCTTCTTCTAGTTTCAATTTCAAGAATCACGTGATTTAGCCTTGATGTTCCGGATGTTATCTCCCTGGAGGATCAAGGTGCGTAGCTATTTTATCCATAACGAAGAACACCCAAATTATTTTGTCCATCAGCATTTTGCTCCAAATCTTTTAAGGGTTTAACCACTGCGAGTGGTTTATAAACCTCACTCTCAACTTCAGCTTTAAATGTAGTGATTAATCGAATATCATAAAAACTTCAAAATATTTTTGCTCAATTGATTTGATTGTTCTTGAACAGAACATAAGCAGAGAGTTTCATTGAATGTGAAAATTACTAAAATACAAATTTCATTAATTGCAATTTACTTGCATAGGAGATAAACCAAATTGTCCAAAAAGCTATTTGACATACAATTTTTGGGAAAGAGGGAGATACTGAAAAGTAGTAAAATTTGAAGAAATAATAGGAGTTCCAAAGTATGGAGGAAAAAATTGTTCAGTCAAACACACACAAAAATCGTTCAATAAAAGACATGAAATTAAAAAATATCTAATTTGATTATAATTCTCTTTTTAGATTATTCTGTTATGATTTATTATTATTATTATTACTACTACTATTATCATTATCATAGACAAATGGTTTATGATATTTATATTTAAAAAATTAAAAGAAACATTTATAATTGTAAATTATATATTTATTTTATTTATAGCGTAAAATTTTGCTAAAATAATTGTTAACCATATATTTACATTGAATACATTTTGCAACAAAATTAAAAGACAGGAAAAATAAGGCATATCTTGTGTTAAATGAAAACAAACGAAAAAACATCAAATCTTTTCAACTTCTTGATAAACTATTTGATGTACGAATATAATTGAAAGCAAAGTTTGAAAGGAATACTTCACCATTAGCTATTTTAAAGTTTCTATTATCTTGAAAACAATATATCGATTTAGAAGCTTCAATGTCAAGAATGAAAAATCAAAGGGGTTAATTATTTCGCAAACTGTCCGCAAATTTTTTCGGCACTAATAAAATATAAAACAAGCTAAACCGAAATAATAAAAACACCAAAAATTTGGTAACGCAATTCGGCACACCTTGTTTATGTCTACGGAGCCCTCACCCAGCTTAATAACTTTCATGAAAGTACAATAGATTTATCCAAGGCTTTACTGAGCCGACACCACTCAACCCTTGATACTATCTCTCAATCTCACTTCCCGTGCAAGAATTTTACACCCAATAACATGACCGACTCGTGTTAACCTCAACAGAAATTTTTTTCAATCAACCCAATAGTACGACCGCCTCGTACTAACCTCGTCAGAGGATTTGTCTAACTACTTTCACTCAAAAACAATAATAAATAAAATAGCTCAAGTATTTAATCAACTGAAAATTAAATAACAAAAATACTTGAGACAAAAAAGACTTCCCTATGAATTTATCTTTTCAAAATAATCCAACCTAAACTTTTTGTCATAGCTGATTCTTCCTTCATGAAACGAATTACCACGGAACAAAACGCAGCCCACAACCTTCTCTATATCATATCACGTGAGCCCAGCTGAAATAAATCCACATACCCCAAATTCCACCGTATATGAAAAGAAACTCAGTAAGTAATATTCAGCTCACAACAAAGCATCATACGCAGTCCACCAAGGATGTTTCAACGATACACCTCCAATGCTTCCAAGTGATTCACGCAGGCTGTTTTTCAATATACTTAAGGTGGAACACTTTTGACTCACACAAGAACAGATGCGCAATCTCCCAAAGATGTTTTCCAAAGACATACAAAAAATCAACTCTTGTGATCCACGCAACTTAAAAGATACACCCACCAGATCTTTTGCCGCAAACCATCTTCTAGGTTTTTTGAAAATTAACGTGTAGTATTAGACTCCTCCATGAAATCAAACAAGTGGGCAATATACATATAACGTGAACTCAACTCAACCAAAGATGTCCATCTTGTTAAAAGTCCAATAAACAAAACACAACAGCCCATTGACGATTTGGATTTCTATTAAAACACAATCTCCGCTCATCTTTATCAATCCAATTAATAATTGTAATTTTCTTATATGTCCAATTTAAAATGCCAAAACTAAATACGATATATATATAATATATCCTAACAGTCTCCCCCTTTTTGACATTTTTGTCACAACCCTTGAACTCCACATAAATAATCATAATTGGACATAGAAGTATCAAATTCATAATTCATATGACAAATACTCCCCCTTAATCAAACATCAAGTGTATCAAATCATTCAAATTTCTCCCCCTTGGGACAAAAAAATGCCAAAAAGCAAAACAAACAGTCACACATATACCTTGAAATCTTCCCCTGAATGAAACATTCACCATAAACAATCTGATGTCTCCTCCTTGGGACAAAAAAATATAATCATAATAATCACCAATAGATGCAGCGGAAGAGTCATATACACGCCAAGAAGAAAAATTACTACCATTCAAAACACTGAGAGATATGCCCGAAAGTTAGAGAGATACCCGAGAGAGATCCATAATGATGAGAGAGTCGAAGAGTCTTCGGTAGAGACGTCAATAGCAACATAAAACTAAAAAACAAAAAATCTTTCCTTTTTTGTTGTTTTTGTTTTTTTTGCAACATAAAAAATACTTCAAAAATATAAAGCACACTGTCCCTGTGCCCTTTAAAGAATCTCAAACCTAGACTTACTCTTTGGCTCGAATGAAGATGTGTCATACAAGTAGCCTGCAAGTTCTCTATAATCAATGATTTTTCTTTCTCTTGTTTTTCTTCTTTCGCTCACATCTCCAATAACATTTTTTCCTAGATGATTTCTTCGAATTTGAGATGAAGAACCTCGGTTCAAATCAGCTTTCATTGTTTTAGTTGGTTCATCATCCGAAGTAACTGAAAGTTCTTCAGTTTCTGCAGTTACTTCCTCAGTAGTACCTAACTGTAAACCACTTTCTGCAGCTGCTCCATCTGTAGTAACTAGCTGTAAGTTACTTTTTGTAGTAACTAACTGCAAATCTGGGCATTTTCTTATTTTTCCTTCACTACGTTTTTGTGCTTGTACTTGACCATTTCTAATTCAAGCTTGCTTCGATACCATAGGATGCTGCTGGAAGTTTAATGAAGAGTATCTAGATTTTTGATTTTGACCCCTTTGAAACATCATTTGTAGTAACTGATAACATCTTGGCCTTATATGTCCAATGACTCCACAAAAGTGACATGTGGGTATAAATCTTCGATTCTTTCTTGAATTTTTTCTTCTCGGACAAAATTGGATATGTCATCTTTCTTCTCATTCACTTTAGAGCACTCACCCTTATAACCAATGCCTTAAAGATCCCCTTTAACTTTACCAATTTTCAACAACTTTTTTAGTTTTTCGGTACCTCCATTCAACATTCTCAACCCCTTTTCAGTACTTATTAATTTCATTCTCGTGTCACCAAGCTCATCTGAAGTCAATGCCAGCTTCTTTTCTAATTCTTGTATGGTATGTTTCAGACGAAGATTATCCTCTTTCAAACTCTCATTCTTTTTCTGCATTTTCATTCATTTCTCATACAAAGCCTTGTAATTCTCATAGATATCTCCAACTTTATCATCAAAGCCACTTTTGTCATTGTCATAGTCTGATGTTGAATCCCGAGCTGAACTGATTCCGAAATTTTCAAACTTTCTCCCTATTCTACTGTCAGTTACTTTCTTCTCAGTTGCTGCTAAACAAGTAACTGGACTTTTGCTGTTTAGTGCAACCAGTGCATCATTATTCGCTAATTCTTCTTCACTGCCAAAATTACTTTCATAATCATTTTCACTCCAGGTGGTGGTGAAGGACTTTCCTCTTTGTTTCTTCAATGTGTTAGCACACTCGGATTGAGTGTGACCAAACCCCTGACATTCATGACACTGAATCCTTCTTGCCTTCCGTTCGCCTTTTTGTGCCTTGACTTGTTGTCTTAGGTTGTTACCAGATGAACTTCCACCTTATTGTCTAGAGTCGGGTCTGTCTTTCTTCATTCTTTTCAGCCATTTTCCAAAATTTTGAGTAAGCAAAATCATGTCTTCATTCTCATCTGACTCATCTACCGCATTGTTCACATTCTTTTCGGCTTCCACCTGCAGTGCCAATCCTTTGCTTCTTTCTTGCTTACCCCTTAAGAGATTCATCTCAAAAGTTGTGAGAATGCCGATAACTTTTTCCAATGACAGATTATCAATATCATGAGCCTCCTCTATTGCTGCAATTTTTGGAATAAATCTCGGTGGCAACGATCCTAGCATTTTCTTGACCAATTTCACATTAGAGTACTTCTTTCCCAATTGATGAGCTTGATTTGCAATATCTCTCAATTTTTCGTGAAAGTCTCTAATAGTCTCATGCTCATCCATCTTCAGCTCTTCAAATCGCACAGCTAATATCTGTAGTTTTGACGACATCACAAACTTAGACCCTTCATGAATAGTCTGCAACATGTCCCACGCTTCTTTTGTCGTTTCACATGCTGAAATCATTGAGAAGCGTCCTTCGTCATCAGCACTGAATATCATATATATTGCTTGTGAATTTCTCAGTGCACTTTCTTCTTTCAATCTTGTCCATTCAGATGGATCTTTCTAAACTGCCTCTCCTTTATCATCAATGATCATTGGATGCGTCCAACCATGTACTACTGAATGTTAGGCTCTCGTGCTCTGAGCTTGAATAAAGAATTTCATCCGGGATTTTCATGATGGATAATTTGATCCATCTAATAGTGGTGGTCTAGTGATTGATGCACTCTCTCTCGTAGCCATGTATGCGAATCTAGGATCTGCATCAACTTGCGTCCAAGTTCTGGATCGGTGACCTTGCTCTGATACCAATTGAAAAACCAAAAAGGTTAATTATTTCGCAAACTGTCCGCAAATTTCTTTGGCACCAATAAAATATAAAACAAGCTAAACTGAAATAATAAAAACACCATAAATTTGGTAACGCAGTTCAACACATCTTGCCTACGTATGCGGCGCCCTCATCCAGCTTAATAACTTTCACAAAAGTACAATAGATTTACCCAAGGCTTTACTATGTCGACACCATTCAACCCTTGACACTATCCCTCAACCTCACTTCCCGTGAAAGAATTTTACACCCAATAACACGACCGACTTGTGTTAACTTCAACAGAAGATTTTCTCAATCAACCCAATAGTACGACCGCCTCATACTAACCTCGTCAGAGGATTTGTCTAACTACTTTCACTCAAAAACAATAATAAATAAAATAGCTCAAGTATTTAATCAATTGAAAATTAAATAACAAAAATACTTGAGACAAAGAAGACTTCCCTATGAATTTGTCTTCTCAAAATAATCTAACCTAAACTTTTTGTCATAGCTTATTCTTCCTTCATGAAACGAATTACCACAGAACAAAACGCAGCCTCCATTGACAATTTGGACTTCTATTAAAACACAATCTCCGCCCATCTTTATCAATCCAATTAATAATTGTAATTTTTTATATGTCCAATTTAAAATATCAAAATTAAATAAGATATATATAAAATATATCCTAACAAAGAATATTCACGACAGATTCAAATTAAACAGGAGTAAGGAATATAATGTTGTATATAAACGAAAGAAAGGAAAACAACTGCTATTCATGGCTCTAGATTGTTGGGATTGTCAGATTGTCCCTCATTCCATTATAAGCTAAATTTGACTCCAATGTGTTGGTAAAATTCTCAGACAGGACGTTGACGTCCAACAGGAGAAAGTCGACGCGCTGTCGATGAGAGTGAGAATATCATCAGGGTGAGGTTTAAAACAAGTGGAAGAAGAAAAAAGAAAAAACAGCAAAAGCAATGGCAGTAACAACTATGCATAATCGTATAACCCAACTACGGAAATTCAAAGTCACAGTTAACGGATGTACATAAAGCTAGAAAAACAATAAGGGGGAATTTTGATGCCGACAATTTATTTATGGGGCTTTGATATGAATATGGTATGTGAAAGTCGGCACGGGATCACTTGTACAGTTTAGCCTGTTTCAAGCCTATCTCACCAATTTTTAACTAGGTAGATCTTATATAAATATGTGATAAAAATCAATAAATCAGGTTGAAATAAGGTCACGCGACAGAAAATCTGTTACCGTGAAAGTGATTCCAAAGACAAAAACAGATAATACTAAAGCTGCTGCTTCTGTTACATATTCTTGTCATGTCTGCTTTGATCCTTTTGCTCAGTCCCTATACCCTCCCTTTTCTATTTCTAGCCCAACCCAAACATTCCTTTAAAAGACACACTTGTCTGAATTCGCTCCTCTCCTCCTCTGTAATAAGTTAGTAACCCAACAATTGCTCTCTTCTTCCACGCTAAACATGTCCCTCAGGCGTCGAGGCACTCAGCTACTTCACTCGTAGACAAAAGAAAAAGAAAGAGAGATACAGAGACCTGAGCTTTTTCAGCAATATTCCTCTATACATATATATGCGTGAAGGATAGATGAGGAAGCCTTGGTGCTTGCAAGTATATTCGAGTGAAAAAGTTGGAAGAGAAGCTTGATGTTGTTGTTGAAGCATAAACCTCGTAGTTTCCTTGTAGCTTTCTGCGTTTAAGGCAACGGGACGAGTGTGGGCCACGCACCCACTAGACGGTATTGCATCTAAAACTAATATTCCTTAGGTACTGCTGATGACTGTACATGTAATCCCTCTACTTCTTCTTCTTCTGCAATATTTCCTTTTAACTTCTCGCTATTGGGACTTGGTACACTTTTAACATTTAACAGCTTCTAAGTCATTTCTTTTGGCAAAGATTTGACATTTTTCTTAATTATTTTGGTTGGGGTTCTGTGATCATCTCAGGAAGGGAAGAGATGATGGCGGTGACTTCAACCTGCAAGGATGGGGGGAACAAGATGGCGGCGGCCATGGATAACGGCAAGTACGTGAGGTATACACCAGAGCAAGTGGAAGCTCTGGAGAGGCTTTACCATGAATGTCCAAAGCCAAGCTCCATGCGCCGTCAACAGCTGATCAGGGAGTGCCCTATTCTCTCCAACATCGAACCCAAGCAGATCAAAGTCTGGTTCCAGAATAGAAGGTAATGATTTCTGTCTGAGTTTTATATATATATAGGGAAGATCCAAACAGGTATGTATATTGAAACTTGAGTTGGCATTTCATGTTTTCAACGTCTGTAATCGAGATCTCTTGGAAAGCTTTATTTTCCAGTAATACTGAGTTTGGACTTTTACAGATGTAGAGAGAAGCAGCGGAAAGAGGCATCGCGTCTTCAAGCTGTAAATAGAAAGTTGACGGCAATGAATAAATTGCTAATGGAGGAAAATGATAGATTGCAGAAACAGGTCTCGCAGTTGGTCTACGAGAATAGTTATTTCCGCCAACAGACACAAACTGTAAATATCTCTTCTCTGTCTCAAAACAGCTGCCACTTCCTTATTAAAATCTAACGAAAAGGAGAAGTCTCTTTTCAATCAAACTTATTAGAGAGCTTTCATTTGTGTAACAATTCTAAAAATGTGCGAGAGATTTCTTATTGTTTTTGGGCGAATTTGTTTTTGCAGGCGGCCCTTGCCACCACAGATACAAGTTGTGAATCGGTGGTGACGAGTGGTCAGCACCATCTGACTCCTCAGCATCCGCCAAGGGATGCTAGCCCTGCTGGGTTAGTGGAATCTTTTTTTTTGGCTTGTTTGGTCCTTTCTGCCCTCCGTTTCTTTTAATGTCTGATTTAGATAGTGCTTTTGTATGGTCTCCAGACTTTTGTCCATTGCAGAGGAGACTTTAACAGAGTTTCTTTCAAAGGCTACTGGAACTGCTGTGGAGTGGGTCCAAATGCCTGGGATGAAGGTTACTGCTCACTTCACGCTCTCATTATTTATTTTCTTGAAAAAAAAAACTACTTCTAAGTTCTATCTGTTATTTGTCATTATCTAGGAAAACCAGTAAAAAAGAAAAATAATCAAAACACCTTGCTAGCTAAACTTCTAAGCAAAGTCTAAATCACATCGTACATTTCTCTTGGTCTTTTAGAGATGCCACTATCCCATTCTTTTGCATGCCAAGATATCCTTTTCTTTTTCGTCCACTTGTCTTGGTAAAATCATGCTTTTGTTTTTTAAAAAATATTTCTTCATTTCAGTGGCTTTTTTAACATCCTGAAAACAATGTCTAACAATCAAACACAATAGTTCTCGTATTACGTTCGCTAAAACACAACGCAGCTTAGTCATGGTTAATCTTTTCTTTTCACCTTTGTTTTGCCCAAAAAGAATTATCTTTTCAAGGAACATGGTAGAGTGTATCTATTCCTCGTTTACTCAAGACAGTTGAAGTTGAGTTACAAATTAATGACTATTGTTTCTCCCTCTTTCTTATCCATAGTGAAACAATTTTATAGTCTTTACATGATCTGACTCTTGCTTACCCGTGTAGCCTGGTCCGGATTCGATTGGAATCGTTGCTATTTCTCATGGTTGCACCGGTGTTGCAGCACGTGCATGCGGTCTTGTGGGTCTGGATCCTACAAGAGTAAGTCCTTTTTCTGCTTGGTATTGAAGCGTCTCATTCCTGAATATGGCTTCTAGTGTTAGAATGATCTTGATAATGTATCCTACAGGTTGCCGAGATCCTCAAAGATCGACCATCATGGTTTCGTGATTGCCGAGGCGTGGATGTTTTGAATGCTATGTCCACAGGAAATGGTGGAACTATTGAATTGCTCTACATGCAGGTAGGTTTTAGAGCTTCTGTTTCTGCATTAGAATTGATATTATGTCATTTGCCAATGATTATTTATGCCTTTTGGTTCAGCTTTATGCACCTACAACCTTGGCACCAGCTCGTGACTTCTGGTTGTTGCGCTACACCTCTGTTTTGGAGGATGGCAGTCTTGTGGTAAGTAATTTTGTCATAGCACCTTTTTCACTTTTTCTGCTTTAAGTCTTGTAGTTGAAGGGCTAGTGCTCTTCTTTTTCACCTAGCCTTGCTAAGTCAGGGTCCTTAATCGGACTGCTAATTAGGTCTGCGAGAGATCGCTCAATAATACTCAGAATGGTCCAAGTATGCCACCAACGCAGCATTTTGTGCGGGCAGAAATGCTACCAAGTGGATACCTTATAAGACCTTGTGAAGGAGGGGGATCCATTATTCATATAGTGGATCACATGGACTTGGAGGTATGCCAATTGCTGTTCTGCAATTTGCCAAGCATGTTCTTGGTGTTGCTTGGAGAACTAACTGTTAAGCATGCCTATTAAATACTTGAATGTAGCCTTGGAGTGTACCTGAGGTGTTGCGTCCGCTTTATGAGTCATCAACATTGCTTGCTCAGAAAACAACACTGGCGGTATGCTTGTTCTTTATCTGCATTTTTGGAAGCAATATGCATCCAAGATTTTATGGTTCAGAAGACAATTGGCATAACTTGCATTGTTCATTTGTTCTAATACGGGTGACATAAACCTGTCACTATCTAAGCTATTAACCAACAAGATAGAGGGACAAAGTGATATGCAAAATTATTGGCCTCTGATGTACTTTGCACGCAATGTAGGCTTTACGCCATCTGAGGCAGATTACTCAGGAAGTCTTTCAGCCAAATGTCACTGGTTGGGGGAGAAGACCTGCAGCTCTACGTGCGCTGAGTCAGAGACTGAGCAAGTAAATATCTTGGAGATATGGTTACATATAGCATGAATATGGTGATATTTCAGCATCTGACAAGCATTATTTGCAGGGGCTTCAATGAAGCCGTTAATGGCTTTACTGATGAGGGATGGTCTATGCTGGAAAATGATGGCATTGATGATGTCACTGTCCTTGTAAACTCATCACCAAACAAAATGATGGGTTTAAACATTTCGTATGCCAGTGGATTCCCTTCTATGAATAATGCAGTGCTATGTGCAAAAGCATCCATGTTACTACAGGTAAGAATTTCAATATTTATGCACATGCCAACAAATGGAAGAATTTGTAGGTGCGACATAGCTATCCTACAAACATTTTGATGCTGAGTATACATGTTTAACAGTGTGCAAGTCCTATGCTACATTGTGTGTATAAAATTCCTTTTCGGTCAATGTTCTTAATCATACATGAAATAGATTTGAGCTCAGTGAAGCACAGAGATTGTTGAAAATCAAGTCTAAGTTATTGTTCTGGATTTTGTATATCTGGCCTACAAATGAACAATTGCAATGTGATTGACTGTGAGAATGATAAAACTATAGTTTTGATGATGTTTAATTTAAAAGTATTGAGTTAGAAATTCCTACGGTCAAAGTGAAAAAATCTGTAATTTTGAGTTCATGTTAATTGTATAATGACGCAAATACAAAGAAATCCTTTGCAAGTTTCATGTGACTAAGCCATCAAAGATGCTATTATCCGTTCAGCTTATGAACACACACAGAGGCCATATGCAATGTAAATTTTCTGATGTTCATGAAGCAAAGCATGTCCAAGTCCTCTCCCTTGATGTACTTTTGCTTTCTATGCATTTAATTTACTCTACGTTTGCCTCAAGCACATGGGTTTTCCTTTTTCTTTTTGTAGAATGTGCCGCCAGCAGTACTTCTCAGGTTCCTGCGTGAACATCGGTCAGAATGGTCGGATAGTGGTATTGATGCTTATGCAGCTGCTTCTGTTAGAGCAGGTCCTTGTAGCTTGCCAGTATCTCGAGCTGGAAATTTTGGGGGTCAGGTTATTCTTCCCCTGGCTCACACAATTGAGCATGAAGAGGTTAGTTGTTTAGTTCTGAATTCTGGTCACCATGTTTTTGCCATTCCTTTGCAGAAGTTTATTGGAGATGTCCTTGCAATTTGCTATAAATGCATGACTTTTGACAAGATATGATTGTCGATTACCAGCTTATGGAGGTCATTAAGCTTGAAAATATGGGCTATCGAGAAGATATGATTGTCCCGGGTGACATATTCCTCTTGCAAGTAAGAGTTCTTTTTTTCCCCTTATTATCCTTTGATTAAACTTTGCCCTAGGCAACTTTCTATTTATTTTAAGTGGTTAATAACCAGTTTCTGATATTCCAATTATCATTGACTCTCAGCTTTGTAGCGGAGTGGATGAAAATGCTGTTGGTACATCTGCTGAGCTCATTTTTGCACCTATTGATGCCTCCTTTTCTGACGATGCACCTATAATTCCTTCTGGTTTCCGTATCATTCCTCTTGATTCTAGAACTGTAAGCATTAATGGTCTAAGTACCATAAAGCTTCTTACATATCTTAGTTATTAATATTTCTTCTCTGTAAAACTGTATGTTGGGTCTCCGAATTTTCCAACATTAATTAAAGCAGGATACTCCTAGTCCAAACCGAACACTTGATCTAGCCTCTTCTCTTGATGTTGGACCTACTGGCAGCAAAGCATCTGATGATAATTCAACGGCTAAATCAAGATCAGTGATGACTATAGCATTCCAATTTGCATTTGAGATGCACCTTCAAGAAAATGTGGCATCCATGGCTCGGCAGTATGTTCGTAGTGTCATAGCCTCCGTTCAGAGGGTGGCATTGGCACTCTCCCCTTCTCGTATTGGTTCTAGTATTGGTTTTCATTCACCACCTGGCACTCCTGAAGCACAAATACTCGCTCGTTGGATATGTCAAAGCTACAGGTATATACCAGTTTTATTCCTTCTCTTGGCAGCGTGCACTCATAATTTCTTGGAAAATAAGAAGAAAAAGAAAATGATAATAATTTCTTGGAAAATGTGAAGGAACAGTAACGTTCATTGCCCAAAGTAATTTGAATGCTTGAACTTCTTTGTAGGTGTTGTCTAGGTGCAGAACTAATCAAAACTGAAGGAACTGAGTCCATCCTCAAAACTCTTTGGCATCACTCTGATGCAGTTATGTGCTGCTCTTTGAAGGTATTTGGGGAGTAGTTTCATGCTTTGGATATACATGGTTTATATTTCTAGATATTCTTTAGTCTATTGGGTGATGTAAATTGTTTTGTTCGAGTTGTTCTGATCTTGGTCTGGATTAAGTGAAGACATTGAAATAAAATATTTGTAGCTTTTTGAGCAGACGTTTCCAACAAAATAATTATGGCAGATTTTGAAGGATGGTCCACATGTTAATAATAAAATTATCTCCCCAGGAAGTTTTCCTGAAGCTTGGCTCCTGACAGTTGTATGCATTGTTCTTTAATTTCGTCCATTTGTGTGATTGTATCTTTGTTTGTTCGCAGATATCCTGCTTTTTAAATTCTGCCTTTATTTCTTCATGGCATTTTCGTCATAATTTCGTACATCATTTTCATCATAATTTCTTGTAATGATCTATACAGGCTCTGCCGGTTTTCACATTTGCAAACCAGGCTGGACTTGACATGCTGGAGACAACTTTTGTTGCACTTCAAGACATCACCCTGGAGAAGATTTTTGATGATAATGGAAGGAAGACTTTGTGCTCAGAATTCCCTCAGATAATGCAGCAGGTATGGTCTGTTGTAACTCATGATTGGGAATTTGAATCTATCAGTTAAGTGAAGATTCTCCAACACAAGTATGGGGTTGGAGAAATATCTTAAAGAAATATGGAGAAACATGTGCTTACTTGACAAACAAATTAGTTTTACATCGTCTTTATTTGTTTGTTCACGTTTCTTTTCCTGAAAATTTGCATATATTTGCTTTAAATGTTAATAAACAACTGAAACTATGAAGAAAATTGCGACAGATGTTTGTCAGAGAAGTTTAAAAGTTACTAGTAAAGAATTCTTTCTGCATGAAGCTTTACCATGTTTAGTCTCACAAAACTGTAATTTTATGTTGGCAGGGGTTTATGTGCCTTCAGGGTGGTATCTGCTTGTCAAGTATGGGAAGGCCAATATCGTACGAAAGAGCAGTTGCATGGAAAGTTTTGAACGACGAGGATGCAGCTTACTGCATTTGCTTCATGTTCATCAACTGGACTTTTGTATGACAGAAAACATTGACACCAACACTCACTGCCTTTATCATATCTACAACTTGATATAATAGTGTCCTTAAATGTCTAGGGGAGGTTTCATGTTACGTGGCCGATTTCTCTTTTAAGCTTTATTGATAATTAAATCCGTCTCCCCCTTTCTCCATGCATGCCTTTCGTTCCAAGTTCTTGATAATCTTGAGGTCACATCTCCGTTTTCTATGTTCGTGCTGCCTCTCTATAAGAATAGGTTTCGTTTACAAACATGGCCCGCCTAGAATTTCCTTTCCACCTTTCTCCCATGGCCTTATGGTTGAGAACCGCATCAATGCTTTCTACTAATTTTTCATATGCCGACCTTGCTTCTATTATTTGTAGGAGACTGGGGCCCAATCAACTGCATAAAACCGGAGAATTCAACTATCCTAATTGTAGTACAAGAATGCACAACTCCTAGAACGTCATCCTACGGTTCCCAAATCGGGTAAATTATCCAAATTGATAGAAGTTTCAAGGTCTGTTTTAATAGTAGCAAGAGCTTTAAGAAATAGTCGTTCAATGTTGTAATAATTAATTTGTCTTAAATGTAATTCAACCTACAAATAGTTGCATAAACTAAAACTTTAGATATTTTATAATTATTTTTAATACTATCTTAAGGTTGAGTGATGGGTCCTCTAGGTTGGTTTTTATTAAAATTATAAACCGAGCAATGGTTCTTTATTTTAAGTCAGATTAAATCAAATAAATATTTAAATTATGTTATGCGGATTTAATTGAATTGAGCAGTTTGAACTGTTGTAAAAAAATTTAATAACTCCCAAAATTAAGTAAAATAAATATTTTAACATTTGGCAGGGTAAAATAAATTTAATATTGTCCGCAAAACATTTAAAATATAAGAATGAAAAAGGATTTTATATTACATTGAAAACAATAATTTAGTTGACTTTATTTTGAAAAAAAATATTAAAACATAAGATTATAATATTAGAAAACTAGTAAATTAAAACCCAATGTTATCTAAAGTAAAATTATTTTAGTATCGATAACTAAAAATACTACATAATTTTCTGTTTCTAAAAGAAAAAAGATTAATAGAATAAAAAGAAAAATATAGAGTTATTTATTTGAAATATATGATTATCGTGGATTATCTTGAACAATAGTATTCTTAACATGTAGATTGTTTTTTTTTTCAATAATAAAACTTATTTAAGAAAAATTAAAATAATAATGAGTTAATAATGCTAAAAACTAAATAAACGTTTACTTCTAATGATATAATTTCTGTTTAGTTTTGGGTTGGGTTATACTAAAACTAAAATCAATTAAAATATTTATTTTTTAATTTTGAAAACTAAACTATTTCCTATCTTAAAAAAGCATTAATTTTGTCTTGGCAAGGCTACTACTAGTATGGAGAGGGTTAACTATGCAACACTTTTTGTACTGATTAACAAGGATTATCAACTACTTAATTCCATTCCCATGCTAAGGCTAGATGAGGATGTATTCCCAATTTCTTATACATGGATGTCTAAATCAAGCTAATAGAAGTAATATTGAAAACCAGCATGGAGGTTTTTCAAAACTGTTGACTACACAAAACTCCTCCAATTGGAATATGAATTGGATCCAAACTTATCTCCTATTAAGGATGTTGCTTAAACAAACATTGAGCCTAAAATAAATACAAAGGCTTTTCCCATAAACTCCTTTATCAAATTGCCTAGATCAAGATCCTCCCTTTAATAAGAAGGATTATTCTGGAGCTAGAGGATATGATGAAGAAGTCAATAGAGCCATCATAAGCATACACATGGAATAACAATCTACATTAACAGAGGCAAAAGTTGATTATATGAATAAAGATCTTGAAACCTTGGATGGAGAACAATCTCTTAAGCAATTCAAATATTACCACTAAGAAGATGGAAATAGATAGAAGCTTCAAAAGAGTTACTCACAGGAGTTCAATAAGGAAGAATAAATTCCCAATAACCTCATCCAAATGACAATCATTACTTGGAATATTAGAGGGCCTAATAGCCTTAATAAATAGCAAATTCTTTTTGACTATATCCAAAATACTAACCCTTTTCTTATATGGCTTTTAAGACCAAGAGTAAGGAGAATAGCGCAAATATTTGTCTTTCTTGAAAAGGGCATTGGAAAATTATCACCAAATACTCTTACCACTACAATGGATGAGTAATAGTAGCATATGGCATGATAAAATAAAAGTCACTCAATAAATTATTGGTGAAAAGTTCATTAATTTACAATTAAGGATTAAATAAATGATGATTGGTCTGTCTGCCACTTTTGTTTATGCCTTTAACTTGGATTTCCAAAGAACCTCTTTGTGGAATAAATTGAAAGACATTAGTGACGTAATGACTAAGCCTTAGCAGATCATTGGGGACTTCAACATCTTGTTATAATCTTATAAAGTTGAGGGAAATACAAACCTAAGATATTACACAGAAGATTTCTATAATTGTGTGAATAACATGCAAGTTGTTGACCTGAGGATGGAAGGAAACTACAATCCTTGGAACAATAAATAGAAAGGGCACTAGTTCTTAAGGAAAAAAAACTAGTCAAGGCATTGGTGAATGTACAGTGGTTATCTGATTTCTAAAGAGGAGAGCTATATAAAAAAATCCTATGTTATCTGACTATATCCCTATCTTGATCTAGAAAATTTTCAACATTCAAAAGAGGAAATATCCATTCATGTTTAAAAACTATTTAGTAAACTTATCTTTCGAAAAAAAAAACTATTTAGTAAATGTGGAAGGATTTGAGGATGCTATTCTCAAAGGGCATAAGTCAATTTTCAAGGACATAAAATGTAAATTTATGTAAGGAAGTTGTAGCAAGTCAAGTACGAGCTGAAATTCCTAGGGCTTAAAGTTGACTTTCAAGGACATAAAATGTACATTTGTATGAGGAAGCGATAGCAAGTCAAGCAAGAGCTGAAATCCTTTAATAGGAAAAGATTCAACAATACTCAATTAAGAGTGAAAGAGGATAAGGAGGAACTAGAAAGAATTTAAAACTCCCTATATATCTCTCACAATGA
Source organism: Erythroxylum tenue (assembly GCA_027568955.1). Classification (NCBI taxonomy): domain Eukaryota; kingdom Viridiplantae; phylum Streptophyta; class Magnoliopsida; order Malpighiales; family Erythroxylaceae; genus Erythroxylum; species Erythroxylum tenue. The sequence continues at coordinate 19,092,787 of JAOSBM010000008.1, forward strand.
TGACACACTGCTAAACAAAGAAAAGAATGCTTAGAGGGAATTTAACCAAGCAATTGAAGTAAACTTCTCACTTTTCAAGAAATGTTCAGAAGTGTTGTGGTTGAAAGAGGGAGATATAAATTTAACTTTTTTTTTCCATAATTTTGTACTTGTAAGGATTATACAAATAAAATAATCTCTCTATATGATTAATATGGAAGCGAGTTTAGTACAAAGGATGAAATTCTAAAAGGAGTTCACTCCTTCTGTAATTCCATTGGTGTTCCAACTAGTGTTACCTCTTCTGTGGAAGTATTAAAATCAATCTTGAAAGACAATATCATTATCCAACAAGCCGATAACTTTATAAGACCTTTCAATCCTAATAAAGTGGAAGTTACTATGCCTTCTTTAAACCCAAATAAGACACTTGGACCAGATGGTCTAAATGCTTATTTCTTTAACCAAACATAGCAGCACACTATGGAATTGGTGACAGAGGTAGTGCTTGAATTCTTCATCCAAGGGGAAATGTTGAAGGAATTTAACAAGACCTTTGTTAGCCTAATTCATAAGGTTCAAGTCCCTAACTCCTTAAAGGATTATTGACTTATTTCCTATTGTAATACAATATATAAAGTCATTTCTAAGCTTTTAGTAGACATATTGAAAACTATCCTTGAACATCTAGCTAATCAATATTAGGGAGTGTTGTTTGTTTTGCAAGCTTACAATTTATAGCCCTCAAATACCGCAAATACATGGGTTGTGTTTTGTAGTAGGTGAAGGGTCGATCCCAATAGGAGGGTGAGCTAATCTAATCCTAGGTTATCTAAGGCTACAAAATTATTAAAATGAAAATAAAATTGAACAAGTAATTAAACATGAGAATTTGATTAGTGGGAATGTAATTCAGGAATTTAAGACAAAAGGAATTAAAATTGAGCAACACAAAATTCACTATGGAAATCAATCAAGGAACATTCCCAAAATATAGGAAAGAGGATTCTTTCTATCATTAATACTAACCTAGCCATTTATGTGTTAATGAGGTGTCGGTTCTAGACTATCAAAGGGGATCACTCTCTCTCGAGTTATAATCACACACCCTAATGCATATACCCTAATTAAATTGTGGAATTTGTAATTTCTCAATTAACAAAAGAACCACAATTCTAATTAGATCTTAAGTTCTCTAATAAACAATCGGGTCTCACATAATATCTCTCTCCATATAATAACTGACTAGATTGGTTGTGTGGTCAATTAGATCGCCTAACTCTCATTAACTCGATCTAATCATTTTTATCCGGTTCACCTGCTCAGTTTATTACCGAAATATGCAAATACCACAATCAATCACAACACCCGATCACAATAACACAATAATAACTAGATTAACATTAAATCAAGGTCAAATCCCGAAGGAAAGGTAAAACATCTTAATCAAACCCAAATCCATACATATATTCATATTCATCTTCATATTTAAAGAAAAGAACAATAAGATGAAAGAAATACACAATAGAATGGGGATTCGGAAGCCTCAGGAGAGTAGTAGCCACGAAGACCCGCTCCTTTCTCCAATTTCTCTTCTTCTTCTCTCTCTTCTTTCTCTCTCCTTGAGGGTTTTCCAAAAGTGGCAGAAAATGAAGCTTTTTTAGAGTTACATCTCTTTCCTTTATATAGTCTTTTCAATTAGGGTAACCCTAGGGTCTTTTTTGAGTCCGAAAGATCTTAAAAGTCCCTCGAAAACTTAAAATTAGAAGCATCCTCACGTCTGTCCGAGTGCAGGCTGCGATCGTTGCCTTTAGTGATATCATCGCGATAGATTATGCCACGATCGTGACCCCTCCATCATCCTTCTGTTACGATCGTGACTAGCTCCCGGATCTTCTCTATTTTCCACTCTTTGTCCTAAAACACTAGCAAATACATCAAGGCACCTCAAAAATATAAAATTGAAGCTCAAAAGCATGCTCTAACCATAAAACACTTAAAACACAAATATCTACTAACAAAATTCTAACCTAAACACGCTTTAAACAATCAAATTAACAACTAAATACAAACTAAACTACCCACAAAAATACGATGCAATCTACATCTATCAACATCCCAAGCTTAAACGTTTTCTTGTTCTCAGGCAAACAAAACAACAAATAAAAACAAAATACAAAACATGCATATGCAATAATGAGACAATGACTTCAACGTCAGGAAACAAATTTAACTATAAGCACAATCCTTCAAGTTAGGACATGGCTTAAAGTGGAAAGAGGGTGAGAAAAGGGGTTCATTAAAGTTTTAAAAACTATTCATAAATGGGTTAAACTTAGTAAAGGGAGAGAGAGCTAGCTCAAAGAGTAGACACTCAAACTACGTAGGAATGAAGACCTAAGGGGACTAGAAGACTGCCCAGTGAGTGAGATATTCTATTGGAAGGCTGAAGAATGAAAAGATTCCCACCATTAGGAAGAAAAATCGAAAAGCATAAGAGAGAAGCAAGAGCTTCTCTATCTAAGGAAGAATATAGTATGGAAACAAAAATGAGATCCACAACTTAAGATATGATCATATTCTAGATTATATCTGCGAAGTCATTCTTATTTAAAAACATGTTTTTGTTGGAATTTAAACTTTGAAAAGATTCTATAACCCACTAGAATCATGCTTAAATTATGTCAGAATTGGTGAAGATTTTTTTAAAGTAAAATTGTACTAGTTAGTATTTACATATAAATATATTATTGCAAACCTAGTTTTTTTAATGTAATTATCATCATAATTATTTAATAGTGAATTAGTTGTCCTTTGTTTTCAAGGATGTAGGCACACCCAAATTATTAGAACCTCATTCAAAATGTCTTGTTTTTTTTTTTATTTTTTTATTGTTTGCTATTGTTTATTTTCTTCAACACTGTTATTTATATATTCTCATAAAATGGGATATTCGAGGAGGATAACTAAAGACATTAAATTTTGTCGCATAAGTTTTCTTGTATTTGAAATTTCTGTAAAAATATAAATGTTTCTTTTACTTTATAGTCTCATGTTTTTTATTAGTTTTCATTACGTGCATTTGATTGCCTTAGTTTTATGTCTTAGATCTTTTGTTTATTTTTTCATAATTAATTTACACAATAGTTAGTTTTAATTGCTCAAAAATAGTTTAATTTCTTAGGCATTTCTTATTTTAGAGAGTTCATTTATTTATTTGATGATATAATTAAAGTTTGGATTAGATAACATAATTTTGGATTAATGAAAATGATAAGAAATAAAATAGGACTTAAATTACAATTGAAAAAGGATTAGAGCACAAAAGCAGGGAAAAAAGGGCTACTATGATAAAACAAAAATAAGATGTTGAAACATGCCTTAAATCAAAGTGCATGAAAGCATGAGAAGACGACACATAAAGAGGGGGCAAACCATGGACAATGACATGCATGAAAGAGTGAGGTGCGTGGAGCAAAATGCAATATTTACTTTTAGAAAATGATAAAATAGTAAAATGGTAAATACATTAATAGTAGCGAGTTGCTGGGGGAATTCTCTTGCCTAAACTAATCCACATGTTACGATGACAATGGTGAGCAGTATTTGATGGAGATTTTTGTTTCCAATCATTTATCTCAGACGCGTGTGGCTTCAATCTCACCGTCCATCCAAAACCAACCTACTTTATCTTTGCTTTTATTGTTTTCACGTTTTAAAACCTTATATTTCATTAAACAATAGAAGATTACGACGAAGGACCAGTTTTATGCAATGAAGAATAAGGTCCTGTTTGGCAAATAATTGATTGTATTAGCTGTTAGTTGATTCTATCAGTTGTTAGCTAATAGCTGATTATATCAGCTGATTGGACCAGCTGATTGTCATTTGATGTTTGGTAAAATTAGCTCTTAGTATTAGTTGTTTATATGTAAAATGACTTATGAGGACATAACTTTAAAAAAATTATAAAGGTATAAATATTATATATCTTAGTATTTCGTTGAATATTCTTATAGGAATTTAGATTTTAGATATTAAATTATACAAAAATTAAGTTTATAACTCTAATAAAAAACATAAAACATATAATAATAATAATAATAATAATAATAATAATAATAACAACAACAACAACAACAGCAGCAACAACACCAACACCAACACCAACACCAATACCAATACCAACACCAACACCAACACCAACACCAACACCAACAACAATAATAATAATTTTAATGGACATCTCTTCAGAAGAAGTATTTGGACAAAAAGCGAAAGATGAAGCTTCAAAGGAATTCAGTGAATAAATCCAATCAAGGTTACCAAAAAATTGGACGAAATAGATATCTTTCAAACACTCATGTTCCTATTTACATCTCCGCTCAAAGGCATGGGACTCAAAAGAATGCAGTGAGGAAAACCAAACAAAAAGAATGGTAAGAAAATGTAACACAAATCAATGCCGCATATTCTGAAAGCTTTAGCTCAAGTTCAGGTTCTAAGGAACTGGTAGACCCTCAATTTTCATCACCAACAACAACAACTCCAGCTTCCATTTCCCCCTTCTTGTTTCCAGACTCATCCACAACAACTGCTTTATGTTGAAGATTTGGAGCAGAAGGCTCAAGCACATGAAGGCTTGAGGTTAACCATGGATGATTAAGGTAGTCTCCTGCAGTTGACCTCTTCTCAGGCCCAAAATTCAACAAGAGAACAATGAATTCAGTCATATCATTGCATCTTGCTCGTTGAAACTGTACTTCTCCATAAGCACTTTATTGAGCGGCCAAAACTGCAATTTATGAATATTCCTTAAATCTCCATGTTTGGTGAAGAAGTCTTGGGAATTTCGACCGCCTAATGCAATCTGAAAAGATTATATCACACGAGTAAAATGTCAAGAAAACCGTAGAAAACATGTCAACAATATGATTCAGAAAATTTGAGTTAAATAGTAAACAGCAGTTGACAATTGGCACAATTAAAATGTCTCAATATAATAATAGGCAAATAAAAATTGCAAATGAACTTCTCTTTCTTTCTTCCCGAATTCTAGATTAGCATAGCATATGTTATAGTCTCACCCTCCATGGAATCACACCAAGAAGCTCCATCATCAATGCTAGATGGTCCTATAAATATCAATCAAGGGGGTTAAAGAATGTCAGACAGGATGTAGCAAAAACCTCTTCATGTAGCATAAAAAGATACTGCTAAGAAAAAACAAAGTAGGAAAGTGTCTTGTGTGGCCATACCTCATTCTTACCATACTTCTCACCACTTCGAGGATCAAAAAGCAAATTACCAGTGGCCAACTCAAAGCAAATGCAAGCAAAGGACCATAGATCAGCCGAAGTCGAGTATCTTGATCCAAGAATGACTTCATGACTCCATGTCTAGTCTAGATATCACTTGTGAATTGTTTGTATGTCCAACAAGCATTTCCAAGATCAACTCTATGCATCACAAAGTTAGTTATGCATTATATGTAAGAGAACCAAAAATTATTACAAAGAGTAGAAGCATCACTAAAACATTGAAGTATACTGAATAAGAATTAAATAAGAGTGCCAAGAAATGGTCAGAAGAGACCACTTACTTGCTCCCTTGCAAAAGCCTCAGCTCCATCGAATGCAAGATAAATATGAGGAGTCTTCTCCATGACCAACCGAGCCAGTGAAATGGGATTAACAACAGTGCTGAGACCAGA
>JAOSBM010000008.1:19151623-19167085 GCA_027568955.1 Erythroxylum tenue
AGCGTTGTAAAACTCTTATTTTGATGCAAATGAAATACATATACATTATGTTTGTTTATGGCTTTTCAAGTTCTTACATTGCTATTTTTAAATTTTCATAAGGATAGGAATTGTGTTCTAAATTCAAGGGAAAATCTTGAATGATCTAGGTAGAACTGGTAAAAATTGTCTTCTTGGAATTTGTATATGATCTTGCTAACTTTCCAACGATATAAAGTTTGTAATTTTTGGATATCGGAGTGGAAAGATATGATTGTTACAAGTTGTGATGCTACATAGGATGTGTGTATTGGACAACTTTGGTAAATGATGGGAAATTATGGATTTGATGAACCAAATGGGTAGAGAATTGAGAGTTTTATAAGATAAATTGGGTGTTTGAGTTGTTATGAAGTGATATTTCCCTAGAAGAGTTGAATTTGGGAGGATTATGAGTGAATATGATGTTAGATTGGAAGTAGGAAGCATTGGAGAGGCTTTGGAGGGGTTTAGGGAACCCTTATGTCTGTTAGACGGACCTTCTCGGGCTAAAAATGGCCCCCAACCCTGACAATGTCCGTTAAACGGATATTCACGAGATAACTTCCGAAAATTACGATTTTTGACCTTTTAGAGGCAGAATCTCACTTTGTCGTCTAGATAAAAGTTGTAGATCCAGAAGTCTTATTTAAAATAGTCCAAAAAAGAAATCAATAAGACATTTCTATTGAAAGTTATGGCATTTGCGCCAAGGTAGGTACAAATTGATGTGACTTATAAACATGTTCGATTCTTTCAGGTATAACTTCCTCATCTGACCTTCAAATGAAATGATTATGAAAGAAATGGATTCATAACATCCTTTCCTATCTCTCTATGAAAATTGGTATCTTTTGGAGTAGATTTTAAAAAATTTTGATGGAGAGAAAGTTAGGAGTCGGTTGGGAGAGCATGATTGGGGTATGTCCACGCTTTAGCTTTTTAAGTATTTATTAAGATGTAGAGCTTTGATTGAGATGATTCTTGATTCAAAACAAACTAGATACTTAGAGCTACAATTTCTTTGAAGAAGTCAAATTGAAATTCTGATTTAAAGATTTCCAAATTCTGTTCACAAATAGGAGAAATGAGTTCGAGCATGGTGACTGATGATGGCTAATGAGGGTTAATGAAATAACTCTACAATGGAACCCACTCATGCAAGTATGACTCCAGATAGTTGGGCTCCGGAAACGGGTTCCTGGATTTTATGGTATCAGAGCGACTAGGTTTAGGTCCAGGTTTGGCATTAGGTTTAGAAGTACCCTAGGCATAGAATGGGTAGTTTCCATTTACCAAATGAACATGCATTATTTTTCTTTTAAAATGAACAACTTGCATTGTTTTGAATTATTTTACATGATTTGAAATTTTTTTGCATGAACTAAATATTTTCAATGGTTTTATATTGAAGAAGTGAAAATGTCACCTCGAAAGAGAACTCGAGCAGTTGTGACTCGATCTAGCTCTTGTCAAGGGAGCACAGATGAATCCTATATCCCGCAAGATGCCGGGACACACCCTGCTCTTAATTTTGAGGCATCTAGTGTGCAGCATGAAGTGCCACCGCCTCCTCCTCCTATGCCATCTATGGACCCGTAGTTCTTTCAGGCCTTTGCCCAGGCTTTCATTTATGCCATGGCCCAAGGGTCACAAGTGCTGGTGCCAGCTCTAGTGGAGAGGAGTGGGTAGTATGATAAGCTCCGCAAGTATGGGGCTGTTGACTTCAATGGGACTACCAACCCTAAAGAGGCAGAGGCATGGTTGAAGAGGACCGAGAGAGTCCTGATTCAGATGAAGTGCTCTGACGAAGAGAAGCTGGATTATGCAGTTAGCTTACTATAAAGGGATGCTCTTCATTGGTGGGAATAAGTGCCCCACAGTCAAGCTATGCCTCTGGTGCTGACATGAAGGGACTTTTTGGAAGCTTTTAGGAAGAAGTACTTCTCAAGGGTCTATATCCAAGAGAAGGCCAGGGAATTCCTAAATCTCATACAGAGGGAAATGAGTATGAGTGAATACGAGCAAAAGTTCACCCAGCTTTCCCAATATGCGGCCAACATTATGGCGAATGAGGAGGACAAGTGCCTCAATTTTAAGGGGGGACTTCATCTAGGGATCAAAGAGAAGGTGCTGATCCATAATTTCTGTGACTACCAGGAGCTGGTAGATGCTGCACTCCAGGTTGAGAAACTGGAAAACATAAGATACGAAGCGAATAAGAAGAGAAAGAGTCGGGAACAGTCTGCTAAGAAGGGAATGAGTGCTCCCATACCAGAGAGGAGCTTCTGCTCCCAAAGTGAAGTAAGGAGTAGTGGCCCTGCCTAGAATAAGCAAGGGAAGGCAGGTTTAGTGCAAGCCTCAACTATTGGAGGCAATAAAAAGATGGAGAGGAGTAGTCGCGTGAATACAAACCCCCAATGTGAGCATTATGGAAAATTTCACAGGGGAGAGTGCTTCAAGTTACTTGGAGCATGCTTTCGATGCGAGAAGAAAGGACACTTGATCAGGGACTATGCCCAGGTAATAAGGCAAGAGGGGGTGCAGTCGCAAGCCCCAAGGAGAGCAGAAACAGTGGAGATCAGGCCAGTCACTAGGATGGGCAATTCTGGAGCTACAAGGAAGGTTGTTCCTCCAGGAGGGCCAAGGGATCAGGCTCAGACTCAGGCAAGGGTGTTTTCCATGACTAGAGAGGAAGCTGCAGCCGATCTTGAAGCAGCCGCTCCTGAAGTTGTCACGGGTATGGCTCAGTTATTCAATTCTGCAGTATTTGTGTTGATTGATACTGTCTCTACGCATTCTTTTGTTTCTGCAAGTATGATTTTGGTTGCTGTGAATTCAGTGCCTTTGAATAGTCCTTTGCTTGTTAGTATACCTCTAGGGAGGAATGTGATAATCAGTCGAGTGTATAAAGACTGTGAACTGGTTATTGAGGGTGCTAGACTGGTTGTAGACTTGTTGCCTCTAGAGTTGAAAGGTCTAGATGTTATACTTGGAATGGATGCCATGGAGAAGTATCATGCAAAATTAGATTGTAGCCTCCAGGAGGTAGAGTTTAACTTTGGAAATGGTGAGAAGGTGATTTTTAGAGGAGACAGGAGAATACCATCGCCAAGAATTATTTCGACTTTGCTAGCTGACAGAATGATAAAAAAGGGTTGTGAAGCTTTCTTGGCGTATGTTGTGGACACTAAGGTGAATGAAGGGATGTTAGAGGATTTTCCAGTAGCGAGGGAGTTTTTAGATGTGTTTTTAGAGGATTTACCTGGTTTGCCACCGGTGAGAGAAATTGAGTTTTCCATTGACTTGATTCTCAGAACCGTACCCATTTCTATACCACCGTATAGAATGGCTCCAACAGAACTAAAGGAACTTAAGGGACAGTTGGAGGAATTGTTAGAGAAGGGGTACATATGGCCGAGTTCGTCACCATAGAGAGCGTCAGTTCTGTTTGTTAAGAAGAAGGATGAGACATGGCGTATGTGCATCGATTACCAGAGACTCAACAAAGTGACTGTTAAGAACAAGTATCCTTTGCACCGGATTGATGATCTATTTGACTAGTTGCAGGGAGCAAGGGTCTTTTCCAAGATTGATCTTAGGTCAGGCTATCATCAGCTCAGAATTAAGGAGTCTGATGTAAGCAAGACAACCTTTAGGACTCGTTATGGGCATTACGAGTTCCTAGTCATGCCATTTGGACTGACCAATGCTCCGACTGAATTTATGGATCTTATGAATAGGTCTTCAAGGAGTATCTGGATCAGTTTGTCTTAGTGTTTATCGATGGCATTCTGGTTTATTCAAAAAGTGAAGGGGAACATAAGGAACATCTCAGGATAGTATTGCAGATATTAAGGGAGAAGGAGCTTTATGCCAAATTCAGCAAATGTGAATTCTGGCTTCACGAAATGATTTTCCTTAGACATGTGATTTCTAAAGATGGGGTACATATTGATCCAAGGAAAATTGAAGCAGTGGTGAATTGGCATGCACCGACGACAGTGGTAGAGGTAAGAAGTTTCCTAGGTCTGGCGGGGTATTATAGGAGATTTGTTGAAGGATTCTCGATGATAGCTGCCCCTATGACTAAGTTATTGAGGAAGAATCAGTAGTTTATCTGGAGTGATGAATTGCCAGAAGAGCTTTGAGGAGCTTAAGCACAGATTGATAAGTGCTCCAATTCCGACTTTGCCCACAGGAGAGGAAAGTTATACAGTTTATAGTAATGCTTCACGAAAGGGTTTGGGTTGTGTATTGATGCAAGGAGACAAGGTAATAGATTATGCCTCGTGACAGCTAAAGCCTTATGAACTGAATTACCCAACTCATGATCTGGAATTGGCAGCAGTAGCTTTTTTCCTGAAGATTTGGAGACACTATTTGTATGGGGTGCAGACGAAGATTTTTTACGGATCACAAGAGTCTCAAGTATTTGTTAAGTCAGAAAGAGCTAAATTTGAGACAGAGAAGATGGTTAGAGTTGCTTAAGGATTATGACTTGTTGATTAATACCATCCAGGAAAGGCGAATGTGGTAGTGGATGCCTTGAGTAGGAAATCCTCTATTGCTTATGTTCAAACAGTTTATCTGTCGTTATTGGAAGAAATGGCGAAGCTTAGAATAATTTTGAAATAGGAGGAACCCGATTGTGATATTGCTAATTTCAGAGTGAGACCGATACTCAGGGAGAAAGTTAAGGAGTTACATGCACAAGATGCAGAATTGAGTAAGCTCCGAGAAGAAATTCAGAATGGTAAAAAATCTGAAGTGGTAGTGAGGGATGATGGACTTATGGTTGTCGAAAACAAACTTTGTATTCCGAATGTCAAAGAAGTTAAGGATGAAATATTGGATAAGGCACACAATGCGCCTTATGCCATGCACCCAGGTAGCACCAGGATGTACAGAGATCTGAAAGAGCATTTCTGGTGGAAAGGCATGAAGAGAGATGTTGCAGAATATGTGAGCAAGTGCCTAGTGTGTCAGTAAGTCAAGGTTGAGCACCAGGCACCTTCAGGCAAGTTAAGGCCATTGTCCATTCCTGAGTGGAAGTGGAAAAGGGTAACAATGGATTTTCTGATGGGTTTGCCTAAGACTAGTAAGAAACATGATGCCATATGGGTCATTGTTGATCTGTTGACGAAGTCAGCCCATTTTCTAACAATTAAACAGACTGATTCTCTGCATGTCTAGAAAAGAAGTATATTGATGAGATAGTAAGATTACATGGGGTTCCAGATTCCATAGTTTTTGATAAAGATCGTCGATTTACTTCGAGATTTTGGGGAAGCTTACAAGAGGCTCTTAGAACCAAGTTGAATTTTAGCACGACTTTTCTTCCCCAGACGAATGGTCAATCTGAGAGGACCATTCAGACACTTAAGGGAATGCTCAGGGCATGTGTGTACTTGCCATTGGTCAAATTTGCTTATAATATTTCGTACCACTCAAGCATTCAGATGGCTCCTTATGAAACACTATATGGAAGGAGATGTAGAACTCCGATATACTGGGATGAGGAAGGAGAGAGGAAACTGATAGGGCGAGAGTTACTTCAGATGACAGTCGATAAGGTTAATTTGGTTAAGCAACGGCTTAAGGCAGCATAAGATAGAATGAAAAGTTATACTGATGCACACCGAAAGGAGATGGAGTATGAAGTCGGAGAAAAAGTCTTTCTTAAGACATCTCCTTGGAAAGGAGTCATGAGGTTTGGCAAGAAGGGTAAGTTGAATCCGAGATATGTGGGTCCATATGAGATTGTAGAGAGGATCGGACTGCTAGCCTATAGGTTGGCGCTGCCACCAGAACTGTCACAGATACATGACGTCTTTCATGTGTCCATGTTGAGGAGGTATAGATCGGATCCATCCCACATCATTCAGACCGTGACATTCAATTGAGTGATGATCTGAGTTATGAGGAGATTCCAGTGGAGATTTTGGACACTAAGGAAAAGGTCCTCAGGAATAAGATAGTTCAACTGGTCAAAATCCTGTGGAGAAACCATTCTGTGGAAGAGGCCACGTGGGTGCCCTTGGAAGCCATGAAGGAGAAGTATCCACATCTCTTCAACGAATCAGGTAGGAATTTTGAGGATGAAATTCTTTAAGAGGGGGAGAAATGTTGGCCCCTGAATTTTTTTTATTTGATTAAGCATGATTAGATTATTTTTTAGGTCTTACTAGATTAATGTATGTTGGAGCTAATTAGCATGTTAATGTTAATGGGATGATGTAACATAGGTGAATTGAATTAAAGTGTTAGGAGTGTATAGCATAAAGGGAATTTTAGGTAAGTCACTTAAGGATGAAAGAATATAAGCTTTTAAGTAAGGGCAAAATGGACTTTGTGCAATGATAAATGGTATAAAAGGGAAGAAAATGTGGTGTCTTTCATTTGGAAGAGAGAGAAAATGAAATTAAAGAAAGAAGGGAGAGAGTTTCGTGAGTTTAAAGAAAAAGAAGAGTTAGGTTAGGTTTTGATTTTTCTTAACCTTCAAGAGTGATTTTTGAAATTGTTCAAGAAAGAAAAAGAAAGAGGAAGATTAGAGCTTCCATTAGAGCCAGGAAGCTCATTGTTTGGTGAAGATTCAAGGTAAGTTGATTTTAATCTTTTGGAGTTTTGAAAGGTTTTTAGTTTAAAGAGCTTAGGAAATGTATGGGTATAAGTATTCTAGGATCAATTTCATGCATTTGGTTCTTTGGGTTTTCCAATTTGAATTCTTTTGTATTGGAAATTTTTGTCATTGTTAACGGGAGGTAAGAGAGGCAAGAGGAGCAAGAAGAGAGACATCCTTGAACAAGTTTTCAAGCAAGGAAATTAAGGTGGGTGAAATTTTTATAATTGAGTAAATAAGCTATTAAAGTTGCTTTCAAATAAATGGAATTAAATGATTTCCAACTACCTTGAAAATGTGCATTTATTGTTCTTTAAGATGGTTTGAGAATGTGCCATATGTTTTTATAAATGAATTTTGTGAATGAATTTTGAGTGATATGGGAATGATTTCAAATTGTTCCTTAATTGTTGTATTTGTTGCTTTTAGATGATTTGAGAAATGGTTATATGATTGGTATGGGATTTTGGTTGATGAGTTGTGAAATGATGATAGAAATGCATATGAAATATGTCATGCTCATGAAATCAAGTTTCCAAAAATGTGCCATATGGGCAAAATGTTTCAGGTTCATGAATTACATATTATGTGGGTTTGTGGTGGTCTGTTCTGTCTGTCAAGTGCACTTGAATAAAAAGGCCTCTCTCACCTGCCTGCTAGTGGCGTGGAACTCCATCGCGGACTTCCATAAGTTCATGGCTACGCAAGACCATTTTGTTGGATTGCGATAGTACATTCTGTTCACGGCTACAGAGGACCTGTATGGTAAATGTGTAGTACATTCCGTTACGGATCCACCCAAACCATTATGATGCGCTTATGTGTTTACATGTGTTGAAAAGTTTGATGAATGTTTAACTTATGTGAATTGTGATTTGGTTTGACAAGTTGAGAAATAGATGTTTTATGGATTTTGTGATAAATTGCTATGATCATGAAAGTTTTCAAGGGTTTTTGTTTATTATCGATTATAAAACTATTATCTACGAGCTTTAAGCTCACCCCCAGTCCTTCCCATCCACAGGCAATGAGCAAGATATCGAGTGATTGAGTTGAGCGTCAAGGCATCACTCCAATTTGCACTTTTGTTCTTTTGAAGTTAGAATTTGTAAAACAATGCTTTAGTTGCATTTTGAGAAATTATTGTTTTTGCAAAGTTTGTATTTTTGGATTATGATGTATTTGTGGCTCAAAGTGCCCACTAAAGTGTTGTAAAACTCTTATTTTGATGTGAATGAAATACATATACATTATGTTTGTTTATGGCTTTTCAAGTTCTTACATTGCTATTTTCAAATTTTCATAAGGGTAGGAATTGTGTTCTGAATTCAAGGGAAAATCTGGAATGATCCAGGTAGAACTGGAAAAAATTGTCTTCTTGGAATTTGTAGATAATCTTGCTAGCTTTTCAACGATATAAAGTTTGTAACTTTTAGATATCAGAGTGGAAAGATATGATTGTTACAAGTTGTGATGCTATATAGGATGTGTGTATAGGACAACTTTGGTAAATGATGGGAAATTATGGATTTGATGAACCAAATGGGTTGAGAATTGAGAGTTTTATGAGATAAATTGGGTGTTTGAGTTGTTATGAAGTGATTTTTCCCTAAAAGAGTTGAATTTGAGAGGATTATGAGTGAATATGATGTTAGATTGGAAGTAGGAAGCATTGGAGAGGCTTTGGAGGGGTTTAGGGAACCCCTATGTCAGTTAGACGGACATTAGGTCTGTTTAACAGACCTTATTGGGTCAAAAATGACCCTCAGCCTCACCAATATCCGTTTAACGGGCATGACCTTCTTGGGCCAAAAATGGCTCCCAACCCCAACAATGTCCGTTAAACGGACATTCACGAGATAGCTTTAGGAAATTGCGATTTTTTACCCTTTTACAGGCAAAATCTCTCTTTGTCATCTTCATGAAAGTTGTAGATCCAGAAGTCTTCTTTAAAATATTCTACAAACGAACTCAATAAGACATTTCTACTGAAAGTTATGAAATTTACGCCAAGGTAGGTACAAATTGATTGGAGGTATAAACATGTTCGATTCTTTCGGGTATAACTTCCTCATCCGACCTCAAAATGAAGTGATTCTTGAAGCAATAGATTCCTAACATCTTTTCCTATCTTTACATGAAAATTGGTATCTTTTTGAGTTGATTTTAAATAGGTTTGATGTAGATAAAGTGACGGGTCGGTTGGGAGAGCATGATTGGGGTATGTACACTCTTTAGCTTTTTAAGTATATCTTGAGCTGTAGAGTTTTGATTGAGATGATTCTTGCTTCAGAACAAAATAGAGACTTAGAGATACAATTTCTTTGAAGAAGTCAAATTGAAATTTTGATTTGAAGATTTCCAAATTCTATTCGCAAATAGGAGAGATGAGTTCGAGCGTGGTGACTGATGATGGCTAATGAGGGTTAATGAAATAACTCTACAATGGAACCCACTCATGCAAGTATGACTCCGGATAGTTGGGATCTGGAAACGGTGTCCAACATGCATATTGAACTTGTGTTACTCTCTTACCTTTATTAAGAGGCTTTTCAGAGGTCTTCATGGTTCTTTCTATAGAATGTTGGTACTTCTTTTTCTTAAATATTTAGCTAAGATCATAGATAAGGCTAAGATATTAGAGATAAGAGACATGGAAGACCGTAATAGGAAGTAAAACAAAAAGTTATAAAGAATTTTTACAATAGACAAAGAGATGATGGCATATCTTCTAAGATTCAAATGATTCACTGCTACTTAAATGAAATTTGGTGCACATTTAAAGAGGAAAAAATCTATAGGCCAATTTTATAGCCGTTTAGAAGTTAGTGGTGCTAGTTATAACTCTTCACACTTTGATAGTACTCTCACCACTTATTGATTATATAAAGTGGCATATCGAGGCCTATTTCATAAGTAAAGTTGGAGCATACTACAGATATAAGTAGAAAGAAGATTGGGCTAAAGAGTGCAAAATCTTGGGATCCAAAATTTCTAAGAAAAGTTTCTTTTCAAATTTTAGGTGTTGTTGAGAATTATAGTAATTATATAGGATAGGCTAGTATTTTGGATAATAGAAGATAAGTAGATTTGAAAAGAAGTGAAGATAAGAAAGTAACTAATGAATCCAATAAGGTTGCTCGAGATTAGGCTATAGCATTTGCTCTTACCTAGCATGGTTCTACCACATCCAATTCTTTTGTGATAATACACTTTCTATGCATTATTTTCTTGTCAAGGTATTATGTGATCAAAGATATACCTTTTCTTTTATTTCACCTATTTTTTCTAACCACTTGGGGAGAGAAACTTACTTTTTTATGACATTAATTATGGGGGAAAATTTGAGAGTAAGATAAATGAAAAACTAGTTACAAAAATTATGAAGTGAAAATAAAAGTATGAGCTTAGTGTAGATTTAGTAGTGGTTGAGATGACCAACTTTAACATTATCTTAAGGATGAACTAGTTTACTTCATACTTTTCTTCTTTTGGTTGTAATGAGAAACAAAATTTATTTAACATACTTAAGGTAGAAGACTTTATTCTCAAGGAGATAGGTCTGATGTGACTATCACTTTGGTTTCTTCAATGCAACAAAAATATTAATGAAGAAATGTTAAGGCTATTCATCATATATGTTAATCAAAGGTGAAGAGAATTAGGAAAGAAGTTGCGAATGAAACTTTAGATGTTTCTATAGGAATTTTTAGGTTTTCCTCAAAAAAGGGAAAAGATTCTATATTTACTTACTTTTAGGAAATAAGCCTATTTCAATTCTCCCTTTCAGGATGGCGCTTGCTGAGTTAAAGGAACTAAAGTTATAGTTATAAGATGTTATATAAAAGAGATTTCTCAAACTGATTTATTCACCTTGGGATAACCATTTCAATTTCTAAAGATTAAAGGTGGATCTTTACAATTATGTAATGACTACGGGCCACCCAATAAGGTGAAAATAAAGATGATGTACCCTCTTCCATGTATAACTTTCTTGATTAATTATAAGAAGCTGGTTACATTTTTAATATTAATTGAGGTCATGTATCAATATTTTAGGATTAAAAAATAGTATATATTAAAGAAATCAATCAAATAACAATATGGGTTTTATAAGTTTTTAGTGATATCATTTGTTTAATTAATCCCCTTAAGTCTTTTATTAATCTTTTGAATAGTTTCTTTAAAAAAAATTTTGTTCATTTTGACACTGTTTCTATTGATGATATACTAGTATTCCAAGAGTGAGGTGAAGTATAAAAACACTAGAGATAAGTTCTCTAGAACCTTAAATAAAATTAGTTGTATGCTAAGTCCTTTAAGTGTGAGTTTTGACTAGATCATGTTAATTTTCTTAGTCACATAATATATGAAGATGAAGTGAATGATGATCTAAAGAAGATGCGAAATGGAATAAGTTTTAAACTTAGATTTTGATGGCTTAATAAATTTTAATACCTTAAGAGGATTGTAGTTTAGATTAAATTGGAGTTTAATATTGAATGATTACAAGTTATGTGATTAATTAATTATGGTGAAATCACTAAATAAAAGAAGGAAATTTTTGTGAAGAAGCATGCTAGTTCACTTTTTTTTATCAACATTTAACATGGTTGGGTGTTTTGGACATTATTATTCAAATGAATATTAGATTAGGATGATTAACTCATATTTTATACAATCTAAAATAGACATTTAGATCTGATCCAGGTTTTTATTCAATTAATATGCGTTATTGATCGATTAGTGTTAGGTAAATTTAGGATATTGGTTGATTGGTATCATGTACTATTCAAATAGTATGTTCAAAAACTACTTTTTAAAAAAAATTTCTTGAAAATAATTCAACGGGATTTTTAACGCTAAAATATAAAAGATAGATAGATAGAGAGAGGTATAGGAGTGAAGGTGAACTATAAAAACATACAATTTTGAGTGATAAGAAAGACAATTAGTTAGGATTTGAAAGTAGTAGTGGGGATTCAAGTAGTGATCACTCAGTCATTTAATTTAAGTTACTTATCATAATGTTAATAAGTGGATTATGCTAATTGGAGTTTCTAGGTTCCTTTTTAATTATTTTTATTATTGATTGTTTATTTATATCTATTTTATTTTTGAAATAATTAAACAAACCTTAAATTAAGTTTATGGTAAATTAGAGTCTTGATAAAATTAATAAAATTTATATAATTGAAATTTTCTATTCATATTAAATATGTAAGAATTTAGTGATTTTTGACATTTATTTATTCTAGTAGGTATAAATTGTGTGATAAGATATCATGGAGATACCAATGATTTCCTCAGGTATTCAGTATTGGTATCTTATAAGTGTGATTGACTTATTTATTTGATTAATATATACTATTTGATATTCTGTAAAGCAATATGAGAATATGATGTGTATATTGTGTGATGGTTAATTGGAACCTATTATTTAGTATCAAAATAATTAGGTACTATTATATTTGTTAGAACATATCACACAATGCCATAGTGGAATTGATATCATTTTGGGGATATTAGTTAGCGCTACAGTGGAATAAGTACCATTTTCTTGTGTATTGTGTATCATTTAGGTCATAATGGAGTAAGTACCATTATGTTGATTTGGAACTACCATTCAGTGCCTACCCTAAGAAAATATAAGACATTGTATGTGATATGTTTTTTGAAAATAAAGAATATATTTATTAAGCCCAAAGGACCCAGATTTACAGGGTTACAAAAGTTTTAGCCATCAGCCACAAGCTAACTATTAAAAGCAACTAAGTGGTACTCAGTTGGAGTATAGTAGTCTACATTTATATTGTCCTCATAATAAATTAGTAGCAAACATTCAAAACTAAAATCTATCTAGAGTGTAAAGTAAAATTGGATTTGGTTTCAGACTACATAGACTTAACCATAACTCTTCCTTAGCTGAAGATGATTTAACAGAACATTTTATAGGTTCTAAGAAAAGGCTGTAAGTTATGTTGTTAGAATGAATACTTGTAAAAAAGAGCCTCCCTAATCTGATATAGTGTGTGCCCTTGGAAGGAGCTTTTGGTTTGTAGTTCTGTTTAAGAATAGCTTCTTATTCCTTTCCATCCAAAGAAAGTAAGTGAAGCAAATGAAGATGGTCCTAAACATCTTATTTTCTTATTTGCCTATGGAATGATGTGTTGCTATTGGTTGCCTCTATAACTAATCTTATAAAACTGGAGAATAGAGTGTCAAGTTCTTATGACAAAGGAGCAATTAAAAAATAGGTGATTAAGGCATTTAGGACGGATGTTAAAAAGAAGTTAAATTTAGTTGTAGAAAGTACCAAAAAAGAGTCTATCCTTTATGCTTAATCAACCTATAATTACTATCTAAGGGATAAATGAGGCTTTAGGGAGATCATAGTTAACTTAAAAAGTTTATACATCCCAATAATAGGCTTTGATTCCACACAGATCTCATAGCGGGAGCTATTATTGAACTTACCAGAAGTATGTTTAGATCAAAGGATCCTATTTTGTTTATTATGATCAAGGTTATAGAAAGGCATGTTATTTATAATGATGGAGCGGTTCAAAGCCTAATGGTGTTGCTAAGATCATCAACTATCATTTATAAGTATGCTAACTCTTGCATTTACTAAAAAATCCATTTGTCATAGAGGTAGTAATAGGGAGCATGTATAAACGACCAAGTGAATGTCATGAATCATTATAAGACAATGTGCTTTTCCACTGCCAATAATGAATCTAATTTATTTAATAAGCTTCCACCTTAACTTAAGTAATTATTGAAGAGTAAAGGATGATACATGTTATTAGGCGTACATAAATTAAATCCTTATTTTAATTTATAATTTATTAATCAATTTAGTATATAGCAAATAAGAGTCGATCCTACGTGGAAAGTTAATTTACTAATTTCATTTATTTATTATAGTACTTTTAAAAGAGATAATTACATCCTAATAATTTCGTTTATATGAAAGGAATTCTATCTTAAAGGAAGAAACATGATCAATGCACTAACACATAATATCTTCTTTAACCAAAATTATTAATATACAACATTAAAAATTAGAAATAAACTTGCACATTCACACAATCAACATTCAAAAGTTGGAAATGATTGTCTTTGACATAAATCATGATCATCAAAATATATATAATGTTGAAATTTTTAATGGTGAAATCAAATTATGCAAATCCTAACAATTTTCAGTTGGACAACCCCTGTTTCGTCTTGTAATACTTTAAAGTAATCCTAGTTTGGTGTTTACACATCTAATTCAATCAAGACATATATCTTAACATAATTTAACTAATAAACCAACCGTTCTGTAATATGTCTTAACATAATTTAACTAATAAAACAACCTTTCTATAAACTTATGAACTATTAAAAGAAACATTCTAGATTTGTCATAATATATATTAATCATGTTTTGATCGACATTTTCATACGTAATATCCAATATATAGTTCTTTTATGTAAAATACATTAAGCTATGCTATTTTTCAAGTTAAGAAGAGACTACACATACATAATAAAATAATTTTAAATGAAAATGAAAACTTGGATAGCTTGGATGAAATCTACACATAATATATGAAATCAACATCAACTTGATCATTTTTACTTCAATTCTTTATTCAATTGCAAATTAAACATTATGTTCCTTTTTAAACCAAGTTATTGACATCAATTTAAATTTACAAGTTTAACTTTAATCAACTAGAAAACATGAAGAAATGGACATCTAATTGATTATTGAATGCATAATCCCAATTCACAATATAAAGCCAGTAATACTATTTTATCTACATTAAGTATAAAAGTTGTAATTTAGCTTCAAGAGAGAATTATCTCAACTAATTTATGTTGTCCATATTCATACATCTAACTTTACATAGAATATTAACTTTATCGATGACCTGAAATATAAAAGAAATCCAAAATTAAAACAATCTTAATAACAAAACCTATGAATTTAACTAAACCAATACGTATATAAAAAGAGGGGGATTATAGTTCAAATAAAGTCAAATCAAATCTAGGAATCAAAGAAACAATATAACAATCTAATCTAGTATTTATAAATGAACAAACATGTTTCAAAATTTAATTTAGTCATAGAATTTCAACATATTGAGATAATCCGAGACATTTAACAAATTAAATCTAGAAAACTAAACAGTTGGTTCCTACTTATTCCTTTTCACATTTAGAAATTAAACTAGCTTAATTAAAACACGCTAAGCACAAGGAAACGCAATCAACATCTAAAATTTGTTAGATGAACGACAAAATTCCAACCAATACAACTTCAAACGAATCACTAATTCTACTTATATTCAAATAATCAATGATTTATCTAATCAAATAAGAACATAAATAAACACAATCATAAATTCCAGCAGTTGATAGTATTAAATCATCTCAGAATAACTTGAATTAATCCAAAAAAATGATATCCTAAATACTCAAAACAACATGTCTAAACTGAAAATTTAGCAGTTAATCTTAACTAAAGCATGGAAAATTAAAAACAAGGTGAATAAAGATTTAGGAAACTTATTAAGATGCTCCACTTTCAAACCTCAGACCAACCCTTACTTGGTCTAAAAAATCCTTCCACCAACCTTGAACAAGCTCAAAATAGGAGGGATTTGGTTCCTTATTGTAGGAAAATCCCGGTGCCTGTATCATATACAGGCGGTGCGGAAAAACAAAAATTTTGTTCCGGGACCTTTTCGAAAGCCAGGATCCATGTGTCTATACAAAGATCAAACCATAACGACCAACGTAGATCGTCTCTAACGGTATCCACG
>JAOSBM010000008.1:19184151-19195864 GCA_027568955.1 Erythroxylum tenue
TCATTCATTTCAATAATTTTATACCTGAATAATCATGAACAGTACCTCAATTAACCAAAAAGGTTCGGGGCCTTACAAAATGTTTGTATTCATAATGGACTTGTTGAAATATGATGTATATTATGCTCAGGTAATAAATACTGACTGATGTGACATATGGGATTTGATTTTGAATGATGTGGTATACAAAGTTGGATAATATGAAATACTTACGAATTTGGTTAAATACTTGTGGTATTTGTGTTCTGTTTTGAGTGAGCACATCTATGATGATTCACTCACTGAGTTTGCAAAACTCATCAAAATTGTAAATGTTGATTTTCAAGTTCAGAGGATATCTGGCTAGTCTATTTGAAGTAGTTTTTGCATTTGGACATGGGTTAGTGTCGGGATCAGTTGTGCATGCAAATGACATAGTTATGTTGTATCAAGAATTGTATCTCTCAACTGCTGTATAATGTACATATGAATTTTGGAAATGAAATGACATTCGAGACTGTATATGTTTGTAAATGAAATGGGGCAATATGATTGTGAATGGAATGATTGAAAATGAAGATTTGCAATATGATTGTGAATGAAATGATTGAAAATGAAGATTTGAAATGCTTTTGTTTTGAAATGATTAAAATATGCAATGAGTTGATATGTGATTCCTTTAAAATTTGGAAATGCGATTATCTTAACATGCCCTTTTGTAGAGTATGTTCCCTAATATCCTTCGGCATGTCAGGCATACGCTCTATGGTAGTGGTATGTTACATTTTGGTATCAGAGCCCAGGCTTAGTATCTTACATGGGCATTTTTCATAGTATACGTGAAGTTACATGCATCTCAAACATGACATACATTGTCATTTTCGAGTAATGATAAATTAGGCATGCAGTGGCAACTGGTCCCTAGTCCTAGTTGCATTTAAAGGAGTCACAAGCAAGAACATTTGTTAAGAGTCTGCACTGTTAGAAACAATGAGAAGAATGATGATCTGTCATAATGTGAGAAAATGGAAATTTATAAATATTATGATATAGGAGAAACTATATGGTTCGGTATGTTAGACATCGATTCAATGTATTTGTATTTGTGGTTATATCATTGAATATGGCATTCTTGTTGCGTTAGGGTTGTATACCTGTGAATTGATGTGGAAGTAAATATATTTTCATGGATTTGACAGAGAAAAGAATAGAGATGTAAGTAGAAGTGATGGGATTTAAAATGTGTAGACAAAATTGAAAGGAAATCAAAATTTCTATTACCTTGAGAGGTTGAACTTGAAACTGGAATGGTTGTTTAATTATCATGTTAAGAGTTTATGAGTTAGTATAAAGTTATATTATTGGATTTGATATCGGAATTTCAGGATAGTTGCGTATCTTATATTTTTGAATTCATTAAGAACGGATTTAAGTAAGATGAAGTAAATGATAGCGATATATGTGGAAGTCCTCAAGGTTAAGTTAATCAGTTATTATGAGTACATATTTGATAGTGTGGTTACTTTGGCGAACGATGTTACTGAGCACATATGTAGTACATGTTTGGATATCGTACAGGGAGTGATCTATGACATATTGAATGCTATTAAGTCTTAGTCCCTATAGGTGAAATTCTGAGATGAATCAGAGTAGCTAGGGGAAGCAAGGAATTATGTGAATATATTGAAATGGTGACTACTAACGATAGGTAACTTTTGTATGGTCATAGAATACTTAAATGTTATCCAGAATCAATTGAGGTGAAGGTATCATTAGCTTAAGATATTAATTGGAGACTTTTCGAAAATAAATCTCTAAATAAGAAGCAACGATCTAAATGGTACATACCAAGGCATAAGAGTAAATGTACATGCCTATCGTTTGACTGAGCTTTAGTACATAGAACATTCTAATTATGTGAGATATGATAGTAAATAATCGTATTGAGATATTATGAATGGATAAAAAGCAACAAAGAACATAGTTGACTGATAAGGATTTCGTGAACAATACAAATCATTGAGGAAAGAAATTTTCTTTTTTATGAGAACTTTCACTGAATTGTATCATATAGATCAAATGCTCCATTTTTATGAATGGATAAATATTGAACGAATCATAAGTAAATATTGGAGTTGTATAATTATGATACTCAGGCACGAGAAGCTACATGGGAAACTGAAGAGATCATAAGAAAACATTACCCCCATCAGCTGAATCAGTCAGTTAAGAATTTCGAGGATGAAATGTGCTAAAAGGGGGGCGGGTAGAATTAAAATTTCCCATCTCTTAAATTGTTGAAGGATCTAAAGTGTTAGACTATTGAGTCATATGAGTAACATCATATAGAATGTAGACTATTGAGTCACATGAGTGACATCATATAGAATGAATTTGGTACATTTTTGATATGATTTTATGATTGTATTCATTTGCATAATATTAGCATACACACATGAATTGTGATTTAGACAAATTGCACTAAATTGACATATTCCAGGGTATGAAACTAAAATGAATGTGCAATTCCAATGTCTTGTACTTTGGATTACCAATGACAAGAATTGATGGACTATAATTAGTAACTTGGAATTTATTGTTACAATTGAGAAATTGATGAATTAAAATGTACATTTAGTCTAGGTAAAATTCCAAGTGGCAAGATAAGTGGATACATGGAAAATTAGGATTACAAAGCCTATAAAATGAGTGGCATTTGGCATATATAATTGAGTGACATTTGGCATAAAGATTAAGTGACATATGACAGCTTAAGAAGAGGGCATATGGTAGCTTAAGAAGAGGGCATGTGTACCATTTAAGGGGAAGACATGTAGCTTGCTTCCTTGTAGGACAAGTGTCCTTAAATAAGGAGACACTTATCATAACTCGACAATGACACACGTATATGGAAAAGACTTTCCTTAGATGTTTCTACTGGAATTCATTCTTCCTCCTTCCTCACATTTTCGAAATACACTCATAACCCTATATCTTTGAAATTCTGCTTTACTTCTGTTCATAGTCACTTCAAGATTCATATAAGATTATGCTCAAAGATAGTTATAATCTATCATCTCCTTGCCTTTGCTGGAACCAACCTACTTCCACTTTGTTCTTGGATGATCTTGCATGCATGGAGAGCTGAATTAGCTTAGTCATTGATCTGGAATTTGAGCTAGAAAAGTAAGCAAAAGATTGATATTTATGGAATATTATAATAGAGAATTTATGGTGATGAAATTGGGATGAATTGTATATGATATTGATGATGAATTGAGCTGGAAATTTCTGCATGAACTTGGATACTTTTCTGTTGTGTTCTTGATGTATGAACAGTAGGTTATGGATTGTTTTATGGATCAATTAGATTAGGATTTGAGGTATAATGAAGGTGAATTTATGTTAAAGAAAGGTGTTAATATAGTGATCTTGAAATGGCAATAGAACTAGGATATATGATTGATTCTGAATGATAGCTTTTGTTTTAATTTTGATGTGTGAAAGATAATGATTTGTGAGTTGTCTAATGAATGATTTTTGAATTGGGTTTGGACATGAATTTGATAATGGATTAATCATGAATAAGGTAGAATTGAAGTGAAATTGATGGACTTTGGTGAAGGTGTGTTGGATAGAGTATGAAGGAGACAAAAATTAGAATCAAAATGAAGGTTATGGGTAAGTGAACCCTTGGTTCACTCATCCCACGATAGTGGGACTTATAAGGCTCCTTCCCACAGTCGTGGGAAGTACTTTGGAAGGGGGAAAGGTTGGTTTTGGGCAATTTTTGGACTATATAAGGTTAAGACACTTTATATTGGTGTAACTGGACTTGATTGGGGCTTAAAATGAACCTAGAAAGTTTCTTGATTAAGTGATTAGGTGTTTGATAAGTTTAAGTTGTTAATTGAGGTTATAAATGAAGGAATGGAATGACTAATATCATTGTATACGAATTTAAGAAATAAGATTTGTTAATGGTATAAAAATGTTCATGTGAATGCAAATGTGATCAAAGGATATAAGAAATGAATTAGGTATGATTGAATGAGAATTGGGAAATTGTGTGAATACTTAATGCTTGGAAAGAATTGATGAATGTATGATTGATTAATTTAGGGCAATCAAACTTACCTAAAGCATAACCTAATTGCAACCAAGATATTTACAAGCTATGATGAATGAATGATCAAGATTTGTGAATAAGGGTATATATCTGGGATAGACAATTGAGCATGCATTGAAACATGATCTATATACATGTGAACGACTGAGTAATCATATGATTGATAAATTAATGTATTATGAACTCCGTGTTTGTATTGTAAGAAGATAGATACACAAGTGATTGCCAACATCCAGACACTACCGGTTCACCAAGGCAATAGCTTATCTGGAGCGTACTATAAGTTAACTTAGATGTTTACTCACTATATTTGAATTGTTTTTAATTAACTGTTAGATATTGAATTGTTACTGATATGATTATGATAATTCTGGACCGTCAATTGTCCAAGAAGCTTGACATTTGAGATTGTACTGGAAGTGCTTTTTAATGGTATCTGTAATATGAAATGTGTTCTCAACTAAATGTTGAATGCAGGACTTAGATCTAATGAATATGATAAATGACTATGCACACTGAATGAAAGTTATTGATAGCATATTATGTGAAATGATGCATTTCATACCATGAATATGCATGATCAGATAAAGGAGCTGTGATTAGAGTGACCAACGTGAAAAAGAGTTTAAAACTCAGAAATGTGCACAAAGAGCCACAGGCTCAATGATTAATGAGTCTGGTATCCACAATGGGTACAGGACAATATCTGAAATGAGCCCGGTATCTATAAGGGATATGGGATAGTTAAATAGGCACCCAATGGTAACAAAATAAAAATGAAAGTGGAGTCTTCTGTGCATTTCCATATTTATATCATTACATGTATCATGTGAGTGATTGCAAAGAATGACTAAATTGAGTTGATATAATGATATGCAATGTTTGTGTACATGTTAATGATATGAATGATTGGATTATTATGAAATGATTATATGAAATGTTTGTATTCATAATGGACTTGTTGAAATATGATGTATAATGTGATCAGATAATCAACACATAATTATGTAATATATGGGATTTGATTCTGAATAATATGGTATACAAAGTTGGATAATATGAAATACTTGTGAAATTTGTGTTCTTTTTTATGTGAGCACATTGATGATGGTTCACTCATTGAGTTCGCAAAACTCATCAAAATTGCAAATGTTGATTTTCAGGTTCAGAGGAGATCTAGCTAGTCTAGTTGAAGTAGCTTTTGCATTTGGACATGGGTCAATGTTAGGATCAATTATATCTGCAAATGTCATAGTTATGTTGTATTAAGAATTGTATCTCTCAACTGCTGCATATTGTACATGTGAATTTTAGAAATGAAATGACATTTGAGACTGTATATGTTTGTAAATGAAATGGGACAATATGATTTGTGAATGAAATGATTGAAAATGAAGATTTGAAATTCTTTTGTTTTGAAATGATTAAAATATGTAATGAGTTGATATGTGATGCCGTTAAAATTTGGAAATGTGACTGTCTTAACATGCCCTTTTGTAGAGTATGTTCCCGAATATCCTTTAGTATATGGGGCATATGCTCCATAGGAGTGGTATGTTACAATAATTCTATTTTCATCATGTTTAATAGTTAAAACCCTGGATAGGGTTAGGATTTAGTTTTTGATAGATCTTTTAATTATCAATACATGATCTGATTATCATTTTGGTTGAATTTATCTCTTTATTTTTAATCTTAAATTTATTCCTAGTCACTATATATTATATTATAAGGATTGTATAAAGGATCGATAGGTGAAGTATAATCAATGCATTGGAAGAATAAATTTTTTATGCTAGAGAATGGTATTATCCTATACTTTAGTGATAACCAAATAGATTAACTATGCTTAATGCAATTAATTAGGTTAAATTGCACATGAAGAGTTGGTAGTTGTCTTATTTAATACACTAATGTTCCTCAATGGAGGGTATAGATACGTTAGGTTAATTGTTATTTTAAACTATATAATCAAATATGTTTGATAATTAAAATTCTACATATGTAATCTCTGAAGCACTAACATTTATCTTCCTAATTTTCTTGCATTAGTTCAATTGTCACGTTTTCATTACTTTAGAATGTTTATTATATCCCTAAATCTTGTTTATTTTTTAGCTAAAATAAGCACTAAACAAGTTTTTGTTTAGCTAAGATTAATGTACATAGTAATCTGCTTCCCTATAGGATCAATATTCTAGATTACTCCATTTTTATTGACTTACTACAATGGCCATTTGTATTCTTCTAGATTATGTTGATAAATTTTTGACTCCATTGTCGATAAACCACTCATTTTAATTCTATTTTATTTATTTTTCTTATGTTTTATAATTTAGATCTCTTATATGTTACATCTTTAGAATTGCCATTATAATAATGCAATTTTGAATCTAGCATCATAAATTCCTAATATTTAGGACCGAATTAAAATGTTAATGAACCGTGACAAGGGTTACGAGGAGGCATGTTTTCATTGTGGCATCTATAGACTTCCTTCCCATACATGCATAAATGTAGAGAAGGCCTCTTATTACTATAAAGGTACTAGTTATATGGTTTTCTATAGGATGAAGTAACCGTTAAAATATCTTTTAGGAAAAGTAAGGAGCTAGAGCAGGTAGCATATAGGACCAATTTGGTGCCTCAATTTCAATTGTACAAACTATAACAGAGTAATAAGATGGAAGAGAATGAGCTTGCATTTTATATCTTTCCTAAAAAGAGTGGATAGATTGGATAATTTTAAATATACCATAGACCTATTAGAAAAGATGGGGCAGTCTAATTATGAATCCATTCACAATTTGGAGATTCAAATCAAACAAATAATTGGGATGGATGGTGAAAGGGGTCAAGAAGAACATTATAGTCATACAGAGATGAACCTAAAAGATCAAGTATTAGCCATAACGTTTAAGAGTTGAAAAATTTTGATGCTAAAGATGCTAAAGAGGAGGATAGGAAAAGGTAAGACAAGCATGAGGAAGTGGTAGAGGAAATAATGAACTAAAGCAATCCAACACTAGTTTAACTACAACTTATTTGATTATAGTTTTGAATGTAGAGTAGATTTGGACGTAAGAAAATTAGCACTTGCCTTTTCTATAATAATTTTGATTCATGGTTTAGAGTAATATAAACCTTGAACCATGGTGAAACTAATTCCATGATTAAACAAGTTTAAAATAGAGGACTGGATGCTATATTTATTCTTTTATAAATGCTGAAGAATACAAAATGCTCAAAAGATCTTCTTTCTAATAAGAAGAAATTCGAGGAGTTATTAGTTACTAAATTAAATGAAGAGGACTTCTGTATCTTAGAGGTAGAAGAAGAGGACTGGGACACTTGAATCCTAATAAAACATGAGGAATCTAAAGAGTGCTGGATCTTGAAGAAGAGTGGATACGAGCCTCTAATTATAGGCTCAGAATAAAAGGTGTGACTAGGAAGTTCAGTTGTAAGACTTATAAAGAAGCGCTTATTGGGAGGCAACTCAATATACTAGCTCTAATTTCTTTTATTTTCTTAGTTTTTTATTCTTAATAATTTGAATTTTAATTTCTTTTATAGATAGTTTTATTATGAATTTTTAATTCTACTTCACCAACTTAACATAGATAAAAAGGAGAATTATCTACGTCATTGTCTTTTATGAGTTTTTATGATATTATTTTTTTGAAGTTGAGAAAAAATTTTCATTTTTAAGTATGGGGAAAATCTAAGATTTTTCTTAAATTTTGTGCATTAACTAAATTTTTTTAGTTTTATGTTTTTTTTGTGTGTTTTAGGTTAACATTTGTAGTTTTTTCTAATGTTATGTTTAGGTTCTCATCAGTTACTTTAGGTTAATGACATAAGTGTATATATAATTCGATGTGGAGATGGGTTATTGATCGTGGTTTTTCGATGTGTGTAAGTTTTAATTAATTAAGCTCGATAATCTGCAAGCGCACGAGTCGTTCGCATAGTACTTAAGGGGTCGATCCCACAAAGAGGGATAATCTAATCCTAAAATGTAAGGCCAAAACAAATAGAAGAAATTCAAATGTAACGAAACTAAAACAATAATGCAATTCAATCAAGCAAATCAATTCAAGAATCAATCACGAAAAATATTAACAAATTAACAATTGCAACGCACACTCAAGAATCAACATAAGGAACTACTAATTGAGAGAAAGAGAATTTTACCTATCCTTAGCGCTAACCTAATCGATTATGAATTACTAGAATATTGGTTCTAGACGATCTTAGGGTTAATTACTCTCTCTCGAGTTATAACCATTAACCCTAATTTTTAAACCATAATTAGATTACAGAAGTTGCATTTTCTCAATTAACAACCTAGCCAAAACCCTAATTAGATCTAAAGTTGTCTAATAAACTATCAGAAACTAGTGTAAGATCTCTCTTCGCACAATTTACCGATTTGATTCAATTTTTGTTCTATTAAATCACCAAACTCTCGTTAGCACAATTTTATTATTTTTCTCTCAATTTACCCTCTCAGTTTATCACCGAATTACCAAATTATAGAAATTAAATCACAATAAATCCAGTAAAGCATAAACAATCAAATTTCATTAAATCAAAGATAAAACTCCGAACGTGAGTTTAGAAGCAACATCAATTCTATACGACATCAATTCTATACAAAATTGAACGGATGACGGGAGGCAGTGACATAAGGAAACTCCTGATCTAAGAAGTACGTCGGGTTGGCTTCTTCTCCACTTCTCTCTTCCTTTTTCTTTGGATAATTCACTCTAGGTTTTCTCTCAAAAGTGGCTGATGCAAAAGCTCCCTCCTCTCATTTTTCTTATTCTTTAAATATCTTTTGTGTTCTGAGTAGCCCTAGGATTTTTTGGGGTCGAAAATGTCTAAAAAATCCCTTAAAACTTGACGTTTTTGAGTGTCTGCGCATCTACTTGATGCAGTTCACGATTCTGGCATTGCATGCCATGATCGTGGGCCACACCTGAGCCTTCTGTCACGATCATGGCAAGCAGGCTACGATCGTGGGCCATGTTCTGAGCTTCTGTCACGATCATGGCATGCAAGGCCACATTTGTGGGCTAACTCCAGTGCTTCTGTCACGATCGTGGCCTGTTGTGCCACGATCCTAGGTTGTTGTTTCAGCCCGAATGTCTCCAAAACTTTTCCGTTCTTCGATGTTAACCCTGAAATACTAACAAACACATCAAGGTACCTCAAAAACTGAATATTTAAGCTCAAAAGCTTGTACTAACCCATAAAACACAAATAATTAACAAACTAACATAATTCTAACCTAAACACATAATAATGATTGAATTAACGGCTAAACACATATCAAACTATGCCCTTAAACATGATGCAATTCACACTTATCATTTGTTAAAGGTTAAATGCGAAATATGATTAAAAGATTGCAATGCAAACTTGACTTTGTGAATGCTAGCAAACGAAATTTGTTAAGAAAAGATGCTTGCATTTGACTTGAGTATCTCGTCAGTTATTGTATACAAGGAAATAAGCATAAGGAGATGGTGATATGTATAAAGTGGCAATGAAAAATGAAATTCAAGCAAATTAAAAAAAGAAAGAATAAAAAATATAATTTTTTAATAAAAATGTAACTAATGTGTAAAGTAGTGTTAAGAAATAACAAGTAAAAAAAATGCCAAAAACCAATTGTTATAGATTCTTGTACTTGAAAAAGAATTGAGGAGGAGGATTTTTGCAGATAAGAGGAGTTGGTGGAGATTTTTATATTATTTAGATGATTTACTTGCTGTAGTAATTGTAAATTTCTTTGTCTTTTTATCTTTATTTTTTCTTTCCCTTCCTTTTTTTACTCTCTTATTCTTTTGATCCCATTACATCTTCATTCAAAGTCTTTTTAATTATTGACTATGCAAATATATTTCAATAGAAGAGACTAGATGATTTTAAAACCTATAGTAAGTTCAATTTCACAAAAAAATGATAAGTGTACCTCACCCAAAATTCAAGCACTTGCATGAATGAGTGATACCTTATGAGAAAATTGTCAAATTAAAGTATTTGAACTTAATGAAGGACGTAGAATAGTATTTGTATTGTTTTGTTTGTATAGTTATTTATATGAGAAATATTATTTGTTTAAGTTATGTAATTCAATTGAGACTTAGGTTTGTATATCTTGTGTTGTTAACATGAGGCTAAGTTATGAGTTTAGATTGAAGTTTTTGTGTATCATTATAGTAAATCCTTAGGAAATTGTAACTCTTCCACTAAGGACACCTAGAGGATTAAAGACTTGTGACATACGCTAAATGCCTCTATACACCTACCAAAGTAGAATTAACTCTTGTTTTAGTTATGAACATTTAATTGGTTAAAGTTACTTGTTATTTGCTTGAGAACAAGTAATGAGTTAAGTATGGAAAATTTTGATAGATCCATATTTTGCATATTTATAGGGGCTATAAGTTAGCTGTGAATTATATGATATTATCTAATGTTTAGTTTATTATTTTTGGGTGATGATTTTAAATAGTAATCGTAGATTTTAATCATAACTTTATTTAGGTCAAGTTGGGAAAGCCTTTTTTAATTGTTTATAATATAATTATGATATAAATGCTAATTTTTGAGTAAGGAAAAAAGGAAAGAGGATCTTAGATTTAGCATACTATAACATACAAATAAGAAAAAAAAATACAGATCATGTAAACAAACTTCAATAAATGCTATTTCTTTTAATGGGACTGGAGAATTATTAAAAAAAACATAGGCTTTCCAGTTACTATTAATCACAACATTTTCCCAAGGCAATAGCAGCTAAATGACAAGATGGTTTAAAGAGCAGTCTCGCATATCCTTGAGGACATATCATCCATACTTGATAGAACGAGTTACTGAGTAATCTAGGATTTCTCGTTTTGGTTTAGAAAAACTTGAACAGGTGCATCTTTCGGTTCCTGAAACAGAAACGTACATGAATCCTAAAAGAATAAAGAATCACGAGAAAGTTATAGGAGGTACATGTGAATTAAAGTGAAAAAAAACGAGAGAGCTTGTAGTGGTACCCAAAGGATAAAAAGTGTGCTTCAAAAGTTTCCAATTTCACAAGTTTCTTGAAGGAAAGAAGAAAAAAGGAAGCCCTTTCTTACGCTTTCGTTTCGGCATTACTGGAAAAGGATTGTCATTTTACGTGGAAGCTGCTTAAGGCGGAAAGAAATAGTAGGATAAGATATCATGACTCATAGCCTGTTATGAGCATGTAGTTGGAGGAAATGCAGTTCAGATCAGAAAAGTTCGCTGCAGTGTTTATTTTTCGCTTTCTCTGCTCCTTTTCCTCTTTACAATCTTTTATTAAAATCAAAATCGAACCACCTGGTTGCAATGTTACGAATATCGTATCGAATTTGGTACCAGATTGAGCTATAGAATGAAATTGTACCGGTACCGATTGGTACCGGGTATCATTTCGGAAAATTTTTAAAATTTATGAAATAATCCCTAAAATTTTTAAAAATTATAAAATAATCCATATTGGTATATTATACAGTTATACTGTATACTTTACTAGTTTACTGTTTACATCAACCATGCTTTCAAAAATCTTAATAATAA
>JAOSBM010000008.1:19199647-19211765 GCA_027568955.1 Erythroxylum tenue
CGGGAACGTCCCGGAACAAATTTTTTTGTTTTTCCGCACCGCGTGTACGTGCTGCATGCACCGAGATTTTCCTACACACTCCAACGGCAATGATGCTAAATTAATATGTACTAGGGCAAGGGAGGTTGAGCAAAAGGAGATAGTTCCAAAAGGAGAATAAGAAAGAACACTTGAAAAATAAGTAGGGATGGAAAATGTGGTCCGGCCTAACTTGACCTAGCCTGACTTCGGACCAGGTTGACTGGGCCACGGGCCGAGATAGCTTGGCTATATCGGGCTAAGGCTTAGGCCAGGCTGGGAAGGTATAAAATGACATCGTTTTTTTATTTTTAAAAAATATTAAAGTTGGGTTGGCTCAACTGGTGGTCTAGCCACGAGCTGATTTGCCTATTGCCATCTTTAAAAATAAGTGCTCATGTGTCTCCTACACATAACCCCAGAATACATAGATAGTGCTATTTAATGGAAACTAAAACATGTCCCTAGTTCCAAATCTCGAGGAGCCTCCTAACCAAAATATAAAAGAGTGGGATGGGGTAGTGTAAGAGTCCTATATGAGACTATAAGTTTGCATTATTGGATGAGATCCCATTCGTAGCTTCCTCTGAGAGGCATTGGAGAACTTCATTAAACTATGTTGTGTCCATTGCACACAATTAGGAGAGGATGGATCTAGGGTGTAGCTTGGAAGCAATTGAATTATATTTTGAAATCCTCTAATGGAACGGAATGGCCAGTGCCAAGAGTTATTCACCAAGATGTCTATAACCTTAGTGTTTATAGGTACAATTGCTTTAAGCATGTTAAATTTTCTAAGCTGGTGCAAAGGTCTTACCCTATGCTAGTTATCAAACTAGAAGCTAGTATCTTTACCATTGCTTATTTTGCTTTTAATATGGTTTTGTTTGAATCTTCTGGTGAGCATAATTTATGGAAAAGTTTAGGAGTAAGTAGGTTTGATATCCATTGATCAGATGCTTTTTTCTTTTAGGTGGTATATATGGATCCACTTCACCTACAAGTTTTTGCAAAAATTTTCCATGATCTTGTGGCTATAAGAACCTTAAACATTCTTCTTATTGAACTTAATCTAAGATCACCATTCTGCTTACGAAGGCAAAGGGTGCCTTACTTCGCACTAGGGATTTTGTAATATCTACTACTTGTATTCCATATAAAATCCCTTATAAGAATGTCAATTTTCTTCATGATACCCTTAGCTAATGCTAGGTGAGAACACAAATACATATATAGATAATTGAGTATAGATATTGCAAGTTAGAGTCTTCCAGTATAGAAAAATGATCTGATACACCAAAACTATAGTCTTCTTTCAATGGAACTAATAAGTGGAGAGAAGTCTATAGTATTTAACTTCTTAGCTTAAATGGGAACCCTAAAGTATCTAAAAGGAAGTTATTTAAGCTTTAATCCTTGGGAGGAGGAGCATAACTGAGCATTGTTGTAAGAGGGAGTTGAAAAGTAAATATAAATCTTGTTTGGATTGAATCTTAAACCCAATAGCCCTTTAAATGTTTCCAAAGACTTCATCAGGAGGTTGATTGGGCCATTTTCAACTTCATATAGCCACAAAAGATCATCTGTAAAGGCAAGATGTGTAATTTAGAGATTATCACTTCTGCAATGGAACTTGAACCTTAGAGCTTTTACTATATTATTGCTCATTATCCTTTTTAGCATCTCATTATTATTGCAAACATCTATGGAGACAAGGGATCACCTTGTCTGAAGCCTTAAGCTACTTTAAAGAGGTTTGAGGGGTCTCCATTAACTAGGATTGAATAGGAAACTGATGAGATGCATGCTTGAATCTAGCTTATAAACTTACCAGGGGATCTAATCACCTATAAGAACTTAATATGAATTCCCAATTGAGTGAATCAAATTCCTTAGTGGTTTTTTTTAATTGTTTTGATGGATTTATAACCTCTAAATAGATCCCAAGCAAGACTAAAATTATCTCTAATGTTCCTTCCCTTTATAAAGGCCCTTTAGCATATATTAATGAAGTAAGGAATAGTCTTTATCAATTTGTTAGCTATAATATTGGAAATCAACTTATAAAGCACATTAAGCATTAGGCCTATACTCATTAAAAGTAGATGGATTGGGTACTTTAGGGACAAGAAAAAAAGGTTTTGTTAAGTAATAAAGAAACTTACCACTTTAATTCCAGGACTATATTAGTCACCATTATGCTATTAGTTCCCAAGTTGACTTAAAACATCTTGCATTGAATCCATTAGGTCCAAGGGATTCATTAGGATGGAAACAAAGGAGAGTTGACTTGATATCATTTGGAGCAACTTGCTTGATCTGCATATGATTGAGTTAAGGGTTAAGTGTATATTTAATAGAATTATTTAGCTCATTAGGTATATTATTGGGGCTAAAGGAACTTCCTAAAATATTCTGGAGTGAGCTTGAGCTAATTCCTTAAGTTTATTTTGATCAATCACAATATTTCCATTAAGATCCCCTTAAGATACAGTCCTTTTGTTATTCCTTTTTCCTTGAATAGAGTTGTGGAAGAATTTGGAGTTTTTATCCCCTTCTTATAGCCATAATATCCTTGCTTCCTGCCTTAGCTGAAAGTTATAACTTTCCAAAGTCGAATGATACTTCATCAATGCTTTAACTTTACTAGCTTTAATTATAAGATCATAATGATGCATGTAAAGGACTTTTTGAACACTATTAAGGATATTAAAAGCCTCTCTTTTATCTAGTGGTAGAGGTTCTAAGCTAGTTTAAGAATTTTTTTACAGTCAAATATGATGGCCTTTAGCATTTAAGCATATTTATAAAATTGGGATCCTAAGTAGTCTATATTCATTTTCATTCTAACTAATTACCTAAGTTGAGAATGAAGAAATAGAGACTTAAAGAATCTAAAGGGATCCTTCCTTTTTCCCATTCCTATAATTGATCTCTATTTTTAATGGGGAATGATTTGAGAAAAATTGATTCCAAAGTAAGCTTGAATGAGTGCTAGGGAGATGATCCAGGATCTAGTAACCAAAAATTTATCTAGTTTTCTTATGTATGAATATGTTTTCACTTTTTCTATTCCTCTAAGTATAGTGAGTTGTAGTGTATCTGAAATTCATAAGGCCTAGCCCAAAGGTTAACATTAATAGCTCATGAAATCTTGCTTATACACTTTTCATATTACTTTGAGATTCCAAGAGAGCAAGTGTACATTTATAGTCCCAAAGAGTATTCAAGGGGTTTTAATGCTTACTTTAAGTCTTATCAAATAACTCTATAAATTGACTCTTTGAAATTCCCAAACAGCTTTATACAACACATTTATTGATATTAGGGATTAGATTGTTTCTGTATCACCTCATAGTGAATGAATTGATCTAAGGAACGATAACTTTCTAGCTACAGAATTCGTGGACCATAAGATACAATCAGTCCTCTATTAGGATGGTCTGTGTGATTATTGAGGGAAGTTTATTCCTTCTGTAAAAACTAAAGGCCATTCCTATAGTGACCCTCCTTTATTTTTCTCTCTATGAGGCGAACAAAATATGGCTTCTTAAGGTTTAGAAGGTCTTTAAAAGCCATATTCTTACTGGGATAGCTTAAGCCCCTTAGATTCGAAATCAAAAACTTCATCATCATTGGTTGTTTTTTCCCCTATTCTTTCTAGTCTTATAATTAATAAAAACAGGTTCTAATCTAGATCTTTTATGTTGAACATTATCACCTAGAGGAATTGAAAGGATATCATTAGGGGTTATCACCTCTCCCTCCAAGATTGTTATACCTTCCCTTTTTGTGTGACTTATTTATGCTTTTACCTCTTTTCCCTTATATTTTAGATTAATATTCTTAGCATTCTCCATTTTAGTGGGGACATTATGATGCTTTTCTTTTCCTCCTGTCACCTGAGGACTTTCAAGAACTTCATATAATGGATTCGATTTGTAAGTGTTGAGATTATCCCTAACCTAATTCAAGTTATTCTATATTATCTTCTTAAGGAGATGACTCCTAATATTTGTAGTCTCTATAGCTTTTTCATTCCCATCTTTAGAGACTTTTAGGGATAAGACAACTTAACTGAGTCCCTCACTAGCTCACCCTTTCCATTGTATCTCAGACCTGTAAGGAATCAGAGAGACTTCTTTCCAGTTCAAATTCAATACAAAATCTTGTGAAGCTAATTATCCTCACATTATCTATGCTATCATCTAGGGGTATAAAGACCCCTAATGAGCTTGTAAGGTAGCTTATTACTTCTAATGATCAATACTTTAGAGGTATACGATGAACATTATAGAGGGATAGCTTTCAAGTTGATTTTATCTAATGACATACTAGGTTCCCATATTTTAATGAGTAAGGGACTTGGATATGACCAGTTATAAGGTCTATAACCTTCTATGTCATTTTTTCCAAGCTAAACCTAAAGATGAAAGTTTATTTTCACTGACTAGAGAATTAATCAGATGAAGCTTCTTCCAATTTTTATTTTCCCACTAGTTTACTAGGAAAAAGGTAAGCCTTTTATCCAAGAACTAACCTACTAGGTCTCCCTTCTACTTCTAAGCTCCCTGCTATAGTACATGAGGTGGAGGAATAATTGGGCTCCACCCATAACTATGAGGATGTATCTCATTTTTTTTAGTGAATCTTGGTCATGAGCTACCTTATTCCTTGCAAGCATTTCAAATGGAGACTCACCTAAGTTAGTGTCTAGAATCATTGTTGGGCTTTACTTAGAGTTCAAGGGAGGAGGAAAGGAAGAGATATGTAGGTTTTTAAAAAAGAGGACAGGAAAGGGAGAGTGAGGAGTTTTACACTTGCTTACTGACATTTTACCATTAATAGTAAATTGTCACTCAAAACAAGATTGGCAAGAAAATTAGAAGGATAACAGGTTAACTAATAAGGGAAAATCCAATTTAAATTAAAGTGAACTGGGTGAGATGGTAAGGAGGGATGCTAGGTGAGGAAATTAAAAAGAAGGTAGGGAATCACTCTACTAAGAGATAAATTTCTAATTTTAGGTTTTGTTGATAATAAATACTTTTATTATTAATATTCTCAAATGAAAAATAAAATTATTAATTAATTTACAAATATCATGATTTAAGTTAATAAAAAAACCAAAAGCTAAATCAAGTTAAGAGGATTTAAATGTTCAAGAAATAAAGCTATTATGATTAAAGTTGAGAAATTTAGGTAAAAGCTTTATGTTATTTCTTTATTTTACTACTGGAAAATTGTTCGATTTAAGCTTAACTTTTCTATTTTTTTAAAATTGGCTAAAAAAATGTGTTTACTTAATCTTTAAGAATGTAATTATCTTTTTTGGAGTGTTTGAAAGAACTAAGAAGCACTTTTTATAACTCTTTTTTGAAATTGAAGAATTAAATTAATTTAAAAGGAATGATTAAGTTCTACAAGGGTTCCTTGACAAAAGAACCTTGAGTTTTTTGTACAACATAAGATTACAATAAATGAACAATTGTGATAGTTCCTCTAAGCTAGGGATAGTTCTGATGATGCTTTAGCTAAGGTGAAATAGAGTGAACTATGCTTTTTAAGGAAAGAAGGTGGAATTGGTATAGTTCTAATTATAAATACAAATAAATTTCTTATGATTAAAAGAATTTGGAGAATTTTTAAGACAATTCTTGAGTGCAAAGTGTTTACACACATATTACTTAAACATTGAAAATCTCTAGTTCATTCAACCTAAGTACAACTCCTCTTAGACTATGGAAAATATTCTTAGGTTGAGGGAGAGAGTTAGACATGAGTTCAACATAAAGAAAGGTAATGGCATATCATTCTTCTGGGATGATCATTAATTATGTTTAGGCATTAAGTAGAGTTATTGAATTGAATTTAATAAGGAACTTTATCCTTAATAATGCATTACTGGATCAAGTTCTTTGTAATGCTTTATTACATTTGGAATAGCTACTGAGAAATAGAGCCATTAAACATATTCTTACCTTCATTATCATTCTAGATCAGGAGGATTTTATGAGATGGAATAAACATTCATCTGGTATATTTCCTAATTCTTCTTCTAAGGATCTAATAAGGAATTTGACTTTAAGGAGAAGCTAAAATAACATAGTATAGTTGAAGCAAGCTAATCCTTAAGCTTCCCGCTTTTTTCTTATAAAGAATTTGAATGTGTTAAGCCTTAAAGGCATATCAAAAAGTTTCCAAAATGTATATCAAATATTGCTTAATGGTAGTGAAAATTAAGACATACAAAAGTTCAATTCAAGAGTTTTAACCAATAATTAAAAGAGTACACATTCCAATAAGTGAGGAGGTATTGTTGGTGCGGAAATTTCTGTTTCTGCAAAGTGATATGCAATCTTATTTATTGTATCAATTACTTGTAAAACTGCTCCATTTGAGTTCTTTTATCTTGAAAAATTATGAGATTTCACTCCTCTTATATAGCCATGACAGTTGTTAATAAAGCAATCTAAAAAATCTCCTACTCGTGTTGTTTTTGTAGTTCAAATGCCAAATCTTCCTGCTATCCAAACTAGAAACTAAGATGCATTTGTTAAGTAACTCCACCTAGATATCTTTAATGTAATGACATTTGAAGAATAAATTCTTTGATGTTTCCTCAACAACTTTGCATAGACAACACCAGTCGATAAGATATACGTATTTGCCAATTCTATCAATTTTCCTCAATCTACCTTTTATAGTAATCTACAAAATAAACGCTACATAAGGTAAAAGGTAAAAGATAAGTAAACCAAATAGCTTTAGCCCAAGTCAGTTTAGGAAGATGTTTAAACAACTACCTCTTGTAAGAATAACTCGAGAACTTGCCATCATATGAGTGTTTCCAAATGTAATTATCAAGTTCAACATTATAGTGAGTCCCACATATCTTACTAGCAAGTGAAGAATGTAAAGATGTATTATGAAATTTACCTTTGTGTTGAATGGCTGTGGCAACTGAAGCGTTCAAGGGAATTGAAGATTTTAGGAAGTTAACTTCATTAAACTTGATCGAAGGTCCCACAAATAGCATATTATCATACCAAAATCTAACAGATTTCCCATTTCCAATTAGAATAATAAAGTCAATCATGTTCCTCTCCTTTAGCTTTAGGATGGCCTTTAGAGTAATGAAGGGAAAATGGGTACACTCTATAGCCCATATGCTTTTGTTCTTGATGAAATAGCCATGGATCCATTTACACCATAGAGATTTCTTGTCCTCCATTAGTCTCTAGAGTCTTTTGGTTAACATGATTGTGTTCATAGTTTTAATCGATCAAATTCCCAATCACCTTGAATCCTAGGGGTACATACTTCTCTCCATTTCACTATGGTTTTATAGCTCCTTATATTGATGTCAATCTATAGAAAATTGTTGAACATGCTGTCAATGGCTTTTAAGATTACATTTGGAAATGCTAAGTGGGCAACCTAATAGTTATTAATGGAATTGAGAATAGAAATAATAAGTTGGACTCTGCCAGCTCTTGATAGATGCATGGAAATCCAGGCTGAAATTCTAGTTTGTACCTTTTCAAGTAGCTCCGTGTAGTACCTCACTTTCAATTTGTATGGAGATATGGGAATGCCTAGGTATTTCAATGGGAACTCGTAAAGTTGAAAGCCAGTTAAGGTTAGGATCATATGTTGAAAATTTAAGACCTTTTTGGATAAGAATAAGTTGCTTTTGAAACAATTATCTTACAATCCTGAAACCTTTTGAAAGATTTTTAGTGCTTTCATCAAAGTGGAAATAGAATTTGCATTAACCTTTAGTAATATCAGATCATCTAAAAAACCAAATATTGGTTAGTTTAAATTACCACACATTGGGTGATATTTGAATTGCTTTGGTCCTTGTGACCACACTTTCAATGATTATATGGAGAGATTGTGTCACTAAGGCAAATATGTATGGAGAAAATGGATCTCTTTGCCTAATTCCTTTGTAACTTTGAAAAAATTTGGCAAGTTTCCCATTCACCAAGATGTCATGCGAGGAAATCATCAAACATTATTCAATCCAATGTATAAAAATTCATGGAAAACCCAAAGCATGTAATAATAGATTTGTAATAAAGAACCAATCAACATTATCATGAGCATTCCTATGGTCAATTTTGATATAATAATTAGGTCAGTTTCTCCTTTTTTTGTAATTGGCAATAAGTTATTGAAGAATCCGAATTTTGTCACCAATTATCCTATTAGGTATATATGCACCTTGATTGTGACTAATGTGCTTATGAAGAATTCCTTTGAGTCCTTGAGCCAGGATTTTGGAAATGATCTTATAAAAGGAATTAAAAATAAGCAATGGATCTAAAATTAGAGAAAGTGTTTAACTCTCTAGTCTTTGGAACTAGAGTTATAAAGATTTTGTTGATCTCTTTGAGGAGAGTACCTTTATCAAACAATTTCTTCACAACTTTAGAAACTACGTCACCTGTAAGAGACCAAGTTTCCTTGAAGAACTAGATATTGAAATCATTTGGTCCAGGAGCTTTATGAGAATGTAGAGAAGCTATTGTATCTTTGATTTCCTGCATAGAAACAGGTCTAGACAGGAGAGTGGCATCTTTTGGTGAAATAGTATCTTGTAAAACTAGCTCAAGGAATTGTTTAGAAGAATGTGCTTCAGAAGGATTTTTCATAAGCTCACTAAAATAGTCATAAGCTCCTTACTTGAGCTGATATTGAGATTCCATAACCCTGTTTTGGTACTTGCTAAAAATGATTGTGTTTCTAGCATTCCTTGAGACAATTGCCTTATAGAAAACTGAAGTGTTCCTATCTCCTTTTTTCATCCATTCTACTCTTCTCTTTGTTCATAAAGAGAGTAATCAAAAGCAATAGATTGAGAGTAGTTGTTCAATGCATCCCTTTCCTTTACAATGTATGTCAGATTTCCTGGGTTAGAGTATTGGAGCTATTGTATGGACTCCAATTCTCTTCTTATTGGATGGACAAGGCGATTTGTGTTGCCAATATTTTCTCTATACAGTAGTTTCATCTCCTGCTTGATTAGTTGCATTTTCTTAGGTAAATAAACTGTTTAGACCCTCAGATATTAGATCTCAATACATTCCACATACCCTCTTCAAAGCCATCTAGTTGTATGAGAAAAACATTGAACATAAATGGAAGAATCCCTCTTTTAGCAATTAAAAAGGAGATAATGGGGGTATGATCTAATGAAAATTTGGTAACAAAATCTAAAAGCAGTTGGGTAACATATTCAGCCGCCTTAGATTTGTAGCACTTATGTCTAGTTTCTTCCTTATCAGGTTAGGACAAGTTTGCTTGTTGCTTCAAGTGTAAAAGCAACCTCCCATTGGAATGTCATTCCATAGTCTAAACAATTTACAAGTTCCCTGCATGGATTATAAACAACCCTTGAACCATTAACTTCCTTAACCTTTAATCTGGAATTGAAGTCCTTAGAAATCATTTATAGGGTTGTATTGGTGCTAGTTATTTCCTTAATGTGGTTCCATAGGAAATTTCTTTGATAAGCACTATTATGTGCATAGATAAAGGAGATGCTTACTCTTTGGATGAGCTGCAGGGCGGTCCTAACGTTTTATAGGCCCTGGGTAAATAAATAAAAGGCTCCTATTTTTTTTCTTTTTTCTGTCTTTATAATAATCAAGAGTGGGCCCTTATAAAGAACAAAAGAGGTAAAATAGGGGTCATTTTGTTGCTCTTTATGAAGATCAAGACTTTCATAAAAAAACAAAATAAAATAAAATGGGGCCCTTTTTATTGCCTATTTCATTTTTCATAAGGTTGGGCCCTGGGCAGGGGCAGGTAGATCAGCTATCCCAGGTAGACCTCTAAATGCACTATTTAATCTGTTAAGCAGCAAGAGATAGTATATAAGGTAGTGGAATTGTATAGGAACTTTTTTTTTTTGCCATTCAGATGAAAGGATAGGATAGAAATGTATTTCCATTTAGCTGGAAAATAATTCAACAGCTTACAATCATCCCTCCTAATTTTTGGTTCCAAAATATCAGCTAAGCTGACTTTATTATGAAGGATTATGTGTCGAATTACTAGCTGTTTGTTAGGGGTATTTACCCCCTTATGATCCAAACAAAAAGTATTATGGAGCTGTCTCCCTTAGGGAGCATTTTTTCTTTTTATTTGATCTCCTTTGTGCAAGTGTTTCAAATTCGGGTACCTTTTGAAATGATGGTTTTTACTAATAGATGCACTATATTTGTTTTCAGAATTTCCAAATATAACTCTGTTGAAATGTTGGACTCCTCCATCTGTACTGACAATACCAAATAAGATTTAAGTGACTCAGTAACAATATAAGACTTCTCTAAAGCTTGAATTCCATTAGTAAGACTAATTGCTATTGGTGTTGAAACTGACCCAATGTCCTTGCTAGCCCTCGTCATCTCACAAATATCAATTAAAGTGAAATGTTGATCTAAATTTTTGTTCCCATTAGACTCCACAGAAATGATATTCCTATTTCCATTAGTGTCTCCACTTACTGATTCCATGTTGAAAGCTGAATTAGGAATTTGGATCCTTAATCTATTGGCACCAGAGTTACAGATTTGAACTAAACCAACTTCTAAACTTGCCATTATCATCTCACCTATATCTGTTAAAGAGGAATGTTGAGCATAATTTTTGTTCACAACAGTCTCCGCAGAACTGGTACTTCTATTTTCATTAGTGTCTACACTTACTGATTCCCCATAAACTATAGTAATAGGCATTTGATTGGAAATATTTTTACAGATTTCAGCTTCAATATTATCCTCATACTTCTCCTTAATTGTTAAGATTACATCATCATAACGTCTAGTTTTTAATACGCTCCTTGTAGGCACCCACTTTTGCTTTTTTCCAATCTATAGTTTCCATGTATATGAGACCTTCAACTGGTCTTCAATGGAATAAATATTCTCATTCAACCTAAGAAAACGAATGATATCAAGTAAATCAGTGAAGGAATTTACCAAAACACATACTCTAGTATAGTTGACCCTCTTAGTTTCAGCTGTTACTTAATCAAGAGCAGTTGGTCCGCCAATAAAACTTGTTAAATAGCTTAATCCATTCATGGTCCAATTTTTCAGAGGAACTTCTTCTAGATTCAACCAAACTGGAATGTTGTCAAGTTTTAACTCATCCAACTTGTGGCCTGGCCTCCATAACTACAATAAAAGAGTTGCCATGGTCTAGATTGTAAGACATGCTTAGCCTCATCATAGTTGGAGAACTTAAAAAGAAATGCCTCATTTGTGTTCACCATTACAACTACTAATCCATATTTTTTTCACGTGTTAAAGGCCCAATTTTTTATAACTGAAAATGCTATTCTTTTGTCAATAAAGAAACCTACAACAGTAGTTCTCCATCTTTCAGGTCCTGCCTTCAATATGTCCAAAGGAGGTGAGACAATCCTCAGCTCTAATAAATCACTCAGAGGGCAAAGCATCAACATCTGTTTTGGCTTATTGTCTTTTGCAACCTAGGTCCAAGTCTTACAAACGGGAACTTTGTTTTGGCTGGTGGAAGGGTTATCCGAGCATGAAGGTTCAATAGTTACATTGTTGACTAATGGATAAAGGATTATATCATATGTTTAAGGG
This sequence comes from Erythroxylum tenue, assembly GCA_027568955.1. Lineage (NCBI taxonomy): Eukaryota > Viridiplantae > Streptophyta > Magnoliopsida > Malpighiales > Erythroxylaceae > Erythroxylum > Erythroxylum tenue. The sequence goes on from JAOSBM010000008.1 coordinate 19,211,296, forward strand.
TGCAAATATGCATTGAGAATGCAGAAATATAGCTTCCTGAAGAAATGCAGAAGGTTGGGACTTGTGATAAGCTGAGTCTTGAAGAAAATGGTTAATTTGTATGCATCATTTTTGGAGGTGTATACGATATATAAATGAGGGATGTTTGAGAAGATAGGAGGCCAATGTAGTTTAGTCGAAAAGAATAGCAAAAATAGCTCATTAGGAAGAATTACACGTTAATACAATATACAATTATGATATATAGATGCACAAGAAGGGGGGTTGAATTGTGGTAAACTTTTTGTTGACCCTTATTGAAACTTCTTTTATTAAAAAACAAAACTTGTTCTATCCACTAGAACTACTGATCATCAAATTTGTAACGTGATTTTGAAAAACTCGTGTAAGATACTAAATTTGAAAATCACGATTAAGAGAGAGAGAGAGTTGACACAGTAATTTTTATACTGGTTCACCCCAAACCGTGG
>JAOSBM010000008.1:19238089-19249507 GCA_027568955.1 Erythroxylum tenue
AGTTTTGATTGAGAATAAGTTTCCAAATGGTTTTGATTTGTATAAGTTTGAAATTAGATGAAAGGAATGAAAAAAAATGAGAAATTATGTTAAGCAAGGAACCACGCTCAAGTATGACGGTATTCTGTTAAGAGGTTGGATTCCAGAAACAGGATCCAACATCTATAGTTCAAGATATCATCAAAATACCGAAGTATGTTCATAACCAAGTCATCCTCTTCCATCCAACCCCTCAGTTTCTTTCCATCAATATTTCTGAATTCAACACCAATGGTTATAAATTTTTGTGGAAAGGTAGGACAATGTGTTAGAAATCTATCGCTTTAAGAATCACTTAATTTGGAGGTTCGACGAAGAAGTTATGGCCAAAAGAATCCAACATGTTTATGTCCTTACTCATTTTGTACATGCCTTGGCGCAATTTCCATAACTCTCATTTCAGATGTCTGATTGACTTATGTTTTAGACGGTTTGAAAGAGGACTTCTAAATATACAACTTTTAGGAAGACCTTGAAATGAGATTTTGTCATTTGGAGGGTCAAAACATGGGTTGTGTAAACCAACACGGGCAGACCGTGTGACTTTCGGGTGTAATTATGCTCCTACCGTAGAAACACACGGCCTGTGTGAATTTCACACGGGCAGACCGTGTAACCTTCGGGTGAAACGAAATTTCCACTCTTCAAGACCCCTCCAGTGGATCCCAAACCCATCCTATCATCCCTTTTACTCATAATCTTCCCAAAATCAACTCTTTCTAGTGCGATATCGCTTTATATACTCTAGTTATTCGAGATACACGTCCTATGCAACATCACCTACTCAAACAATCATATCTCTCAACTCAGATATCCAAAAATTGCATACTTTATACTGTTGGAAAGCTATAAAGACAAGCTACAATTCCCGTGTAGATGAATTTGTCTAATTCAACCTAAATCGATCCATTTTTCCCCTGGAAGTCAGAATACATATTTTATTCTCAAGAAAAACTTGAGATTTATCTCAACTTCACTTCCTCTATTACAACATTCATAAAAATTCAACTACCAATTGGAATTCATCAAACTCTCAAACTCAATTCTTTTGACTCTTCATATTCAACAACATCTCATGATTATTAACATTTCTATCTTTCTTTTCCATAGTATCTCACTTATACATATATAACAATAGTTCATGCTCAAGATTCATCATCTCAAGTTAATGATTTCAAACATATCTAATTTCAACTTAACATCATCCATACACAATTCATATTTCATTAACATCATAAGATAAATGTTTACAAAGCTTTAATGGCATCTCAAGTCACATTACATCATCAATATCAAAAATCCTAAATACAAAAAAAGATACAAAATCCCATAATTCTCGACATATATCTAGAGTCTTATTTTTACATCAATCTAACTTAAAATACAAAATATGCATAATTAAACGAATGCCTTGACTTTCTTTCACCCGATCTCTTTCTCATCACCTAGAGATGGGAATGAAAGGGGGTGAGCTTAAAGCCCGTGGGTAACAAATTTATAACTGAGAAATAAGAAAAAATCATTAAAATATTTATTTCTATTGTAAAATTCACATTGAAAAACCATGTAACACATATTTCCCAGATTCACAAATTATCAAGCAATTCATAAACATCATAAATCATGAACTCATCAAACTTGTCACAATCATAAACACATAAACACATCAGAAATGGTTTGAGTAGGTCCGTAAACAGAACGTACTAACACATTTCCACATTTCCATATAATGATCCTGTGTAGTCGTGAATAGAACGAACTAACACAATCCCACATAGTGGTTTTGTGTAGTCGTAAGGAAGTCCATGAAGGAGCTCCATGCCACTAAAGGGCAGGCGGAAGAAGCCTTTAGACAAGTGCACTTGACAGAACAGAACGGACCAAACCAAACCCACATAACATGTTATTCATGACTTGCAAAACACATGACCCAAATGGCAACATTTCGAAAACTTATTTTTCATGAACATGCAATTTTTCGAAAACCCTTTCATTTAGCAATTCACAATTCATCATCAAAATTTCATACACCAAACATGTAGCAATTTCTCTAATCAATCACAAGCCATAAAAGCAACATTTATAAAGTAATTGAAATCATTTTATTCTCTTGATTCAAAAGCAAACTTTAGTGGCTCATTACTCAATTATAAACATGGAACCCACCTTAATTTCCTTGCTTGAAAACCTTGCTCAAAAGCCTCTACTCTTGCTCCTCTTGCCTCTCCCTTGATTTTCTTCAATAGTGACAAAAATCCCTAAATCAATAGGCATTCCAATTGAGAAACCCACAATACATAATCATTAAAATTGATCCTATAATTATTAAACCCATACATTTCTTAAGCTATATGAACCAAAACTCTTTCTAAAAATCCAACAAATCAAACATACTCTTACCTTGATTCTTCACCAAATGAAGAGTTTGTTGGCTCTAATGGAAGCTCTCATCCTCCTCTCCCTTTTTCCCTTCTTGAACAACTTGAAAATCTCTCTTGAAAACCCAAGAAATGAAGAAACCCTAGCTTCCTCCTTCCTTTCTCTTAAAACCGACACTCTCCTTCTTTCTCTCTTAATTTTCGTTGCTTCTCTCCTTTCCCTCTTCCAATCCACATTTTTCGCCTTCTTAAAAACAAGACCACACCTTTTATTTCAAGTTTTCCATTAATGAGTGTGCAAAGACCCTTATACCCTTCCTTACATGCCTTGTAACTTAAATGCTTAAGTGATCTTCCCAAAAAGCCCTCATACATACATACTCTTACTACTTAATTCAACTAAACCATATTTCAAAATCCTACCAACATTAACATAATAATTAAATCTAAATAAAATAATTAATCTAGCAAGACCTCAAAATTATTTAAATCATGCTTAACTTCTTCCAAAAATCAAGACCTTTTTCTAATCATATAATTGAAGGAATTTGATAGAACTTCCTTCTAAAAAAATGTTCTTCATTGTCTCACTTTTCTAATGACATCAAAATCATTCAATTTGGTTCCATAGTCTAAAATTTATACCCCAAATATTTTCGGACTGTCCTTATACTAAAACAATATTCTGTGCTCAACTTCCATCCAAAAATTGATATTTTTAGAGACCTAATTAAAACTCAATTTCATCAGACAATTTTTAGCCTTATCTCTCTAGTTTATTCCAAATCAAGAATCATCTCATTTGGATAACTAGATCAAAAGTTATGGCTAAAACACCGGAGCATACTCAATGAATATGTTTCAATTATATTTTTCCAGCTTTTAACTTCCAACATATCATATATAACCCATCTTGTATCTAAACCATCTTTTCCATTTTATTTCAAATTCAAGAATTCTCCTTTTCTTTACATATGAATAAATGCCAATAATTTCTCATTTAATAGAAAAGTTCGGGGTCCAACATTTGGAAACTAAAATTAGACTTGAAAAATATAAATAAATTGAAGATTTTGGGTAGCAATTGGAATTTTCTATCGAACCACCAACAACATTACTATGGGAGAATTATTTTGGATTATCACTCTACTTTTGTTAAAGTGGAAAAACTATGATTTTATGGCCAAGTAATGCATATACTAGTTCATTTCTTACATGATAATTGTAAGCTATATACTTTCATTATGTATGGATCTAATCTCAAATTTTAGAGGAAGATTCTTTGGTAGGGTTTGATTCAAATCCAAGTTGATGACCTCTATACATGGCTAGTTTGTGGAGACTTTAATTTTGATCTATATAGATCTAAATTTGAAGGTCACTCTAGCATAAAGAACTTCACTCATGATTTTAAGGAGTATGTGGATGAATTAGGTCTTAAATATTTGAGATATGAGGGGCATAGATTTACTTGGACTAACAAATAAGAGGGAAGATACTTCTTAAGGAATAAATTGCATAGAGCTTTAGTGAACCTTGCTTGGCTCATCAAATTTCCCAAAAACAAAGGTAAAAGCCCCTTTTTAGGGATTATTTACCTATATAGATTGACAACTTGTTTAAAAAGGTATGTAAAAGGTTTCCCTTTAGGTTCAATAACTTTCTTACTTTTGATGAAGGACTTTTGGAGGCAATATTTAAAGGAACTTCAACCTTCATACATTGTTCCAAGAAATTTGTTTGTATCTAAAAATTAAAGGGCATCAAGAATGAATTGGAGAAAGTGAATGGTAAGAGGGCCCCCAATATTAAACAAGAAGCCTTAAATGCAAAGGATAAGCTTGTAATGATCCAACAAAATCTCTCATATATTCCAAGAAATAAGGAGTTATTATTGGAAGAGAAGATGGCTCTAAAATGCTTCGTAAGCAAAGTTAAGAATCATACTTCTCTCCTCAAGAAAAGCTATAAAATTAATCGGTAGAAAGGAGAGGATAGATGTATTAAATTCTTCTTTAACTCAAATACTAGTCAGGAAGAAATCTAATAACATGTACTCAACTATCTCACAAAATGGAGCATTGATTGCTAATCAAGAGGAGTTACTAAATGAAGCTATGTATTTTTCCAAAAATGGTTTTTCCTTTCATAAGGCTTGGTAATACGTGGGTTATATGATAAAGCAAATAGTAAAGGAATTTTTCACTATTAGAAATCTAGTAAAAGAGATCAATAAAACTTTTCTATGCCTTACTCCTAAGATCCCCAACTCTTCATCCTCTGGAGACTTTAGACTAATTGCTTGTTGTAATTTTATATACAAAATCATTGCTAAAATCTTAGCTAATAGATTGAGAGTAGTGCTCCAATATATTATAAGTGACAATTAATATGCTTTTCTCCTAAGTAGACTAATTGGTGGCAATATCCTTATTGCTCATAAGCTTTTGAAAGGCTATTTTATGAAAAAACTTCTCACAAAATTGTGCTATCAAAGTTAACTTCATGAAAGCTTTTGATTTCGTAAGTTAGGATTTTATTCTTGACTTGCTTGAGGCATATGGTTTCCCTCTTAATTTCAAAAGTTGGGTGATAACTTGCATTTCCTCTGCATGAGTACCATCTAAGCTTTTTAAAGGGGAAAGGTGAGTAAGTCAAGGAGATTCTCTCTCTCCTTGTCTATTTATTCCCTGTATATAAGCTTTGACTCTTCTATTGAAACATAAGATCATGAGGAATGGCCACTTCAAGTATCACAAGAAATGTAAGAGGATTAAACTAACTAGTTTATATTTTATAGATGACTTACTATTCTTCTCCAAGATAGACACAAAATCTATATAATTCTTGATAAAGTCCTTAAGAAGGTTCAAAGAGCTACCTGGACTAGACATAAACTATAACAAAAGTCATATCATTATTGCCTTTAGTGAAATGCAACACGTGGAGAGGATTAAAGCTTTGACTATCATATGCATTAAACCCCCTCTTCTATTGTACTTGGGGCTCCCATTAGTAATAAGGAGGTTGCAATTTAAGGAATGCTTGGCTTTGATTAAAAAAACACAAAAAAGATTGGGGAGTTGGATTAATGAGTTGCCCTTTTTTAAAGGTAAACTTCAACTCATCAAATCTATAGTCAACTCTGTGCATATTTATTAGAGTGCTCATATGTTCTTATCTAAAAGCCTAACCAAAACGAAGAGCTAATGAGAAAGTTTTTATAAGGTAAAACCAATGCAAGACAATTCAATGCAAAGGTTCGATGGGTGGAGTTATAAAAACCCTTAGATGAGGGTACACTTGGGATTACTCCCATAAGTATAGCTAAGATTGTTTTAATGCTTAAAGGTTATAAAGAGTGTTAGAGGACAAAGAGTCACTTTGGATGAGATGGATACATATCTATATTTCCATAAAGTTAGATTTGGGTTGTTATATGATTTTTTGAATTTTGTAATGTTTAACTAACTTTTATTTGTTTTTTAAAATTGAAAATATTGAAATCTTATATGCAATTTGGATTTCATTATTTATGTGCCTTAAAAAATTGTGATTGTTTTCATAGATTTTGAGTATGAAAGAGTACTTTATGAGGAGAAATTTCCATTTCAATTTCTAGATTTTCAATGATTATTTTGGATCCATTTATTACTTTGCTCTTGTTGCTCAATATTGAGGACAATATTGTTCTAAGTGTGGGGAGTGAATTGATATTGATGTAGTTGTAGTAAAATTTTCAAACTTTTTGTGATTGTTTTGTGTTTTGGTTATCATAAGTTACTTTAGGTGAATAAAACAACTTTATGCACAATAGTTAGTTGAATATGATTATTAAAATTTAGTAGTTTCAATATAAATCTTGACTTTATAAATGGTAGGAAACTAACTTTGTTAAGTGAAGATGCTTGAATTTGACTTGAGTGAGAAATTGGGACCTTTATGTTATATTTCTTTTATTTCAAATATTCACTGAATTTGAAATTCTCGAACTTGAATTTCATCTTTTTGAGATTACATGTAAGATGTATACTAACATTAAAGTGACAAAGAAACTTACGATTGAGTTTGATTCAAATTGCCAAACCTTTTTGTATATTGATTCATTAGTGAACCCTCTAGATCCTTATATGAAAATTTAGCCTTTTTATAACCTTTTCTAAAGAACCTTGTGCCTAAAAGAAAAATAAGTAATTACTTTATAATTTTTTATTAATCGAGCTTTTATTTGTGATTTGTCATTGTTGTTAAGTATTGTAGCACCCCACTCTCGCAAGACACGTACCCGATATCCTGAGTGATGTCCGAGTGCATAGCTTGTAAGGGTGGCATGCTAGAGCAGTCAAACACTTGAAACTCAGTACAAATTTTTCCAATTTATCATATGCATATGCGGAAAACAATAATTAACTTGGGCCCATTCTTTTCTTTAGTAACAACAAAGTCACATTTATTACTGTTATTCTCAAGATCAATCTCATTTACAAACGTTTCCCTTTTAGGAAGTTATTACAAAACAAAATTATTTAAATACATATGATACAATCATTGCGAAAAACACAATTTGATACAGAAATAAGAAATAAAAATGCAGACGCAAACTGATCTCAACCTCTATCTCTTACTTGAATGCAGTGCGTATACTCTCATTTGCCTAACGGGGTACTCTCCTGAGCCTGAAAAATATTGTAAATTTTGGGTGAGTTTTGCAAACTTAGTGAGTGACCATCCTCAATGGCTCACTCTATCACGTAACACATACAATTCATATAATCATATAATTCATATCATTTCATTGATAATCATGAATCATCACATATCACTTGAGCATTCATTTCACATTCAACACATATCACATTCAGAAATCAGTCAACTATTTAAATCACAACTATCATATGCATATGCAGTGCTCATGAGACTCACTTTCAATTGTTATTATTGTGATCAAGTGCCTATAACTGTCTCGTATCCGTTGGAGATACCGGGTTCATTTTACATAGTAAGCCTTTAGCTCTTAACCACTTTCTAAGCTTTAGGTTCTTTTTTTTTCACATTCTGAGCTTTAATCTCTTTTTCGGTGGCTACTCCAGTCACAACAGCCTTTATGTTTCATGCATTCATGTAATGAAATGCTTCACATTCTTATATGATCAATCAGTCACTTTCACATGTCATATTCACATTTAGAATACATTTATCGTTAGACCGTAGTCCAGCATTCAACATAAATGTTGAGAAACACTTTTTCAATCATATGCATATTCACATGTTTCTTCAGAATTTAACAATCAAGTTAGATATCACCTATTTCATTAAATTCACATACAAGGAGCACTTCAATATCACATTCATGCATCAAAATCATTGGACCTTCAGTGTCCGGAATTAGCACAATCAAGGTCACATTCATAAGATAATTCAAACATAATATGAACAGAGCAATCAATAAGTAAGGCCATCTAGGTCAACTCACAGAACGCTCCAGATTAGCATTAGCTTCCATGATCTGGAAACGTCTGAATGCTGACGCTTATCCTGTACATCCAAATTATGCAATACACACATTGCACACATATTAATAATTGCATAATTATAAGTATTCCTTTATGCACAAATGTGTATATGGAATATGTACAATGCATGCTCAATGACAATATCAGGTATTGCTCTATCATTCTCGTCATATAAACATTCATATTTCCAAACTCACATAAGTATCGTTTATACTTATGGTTTATACCTCAAATAAACACTTTGAATCTAATTTCATAACCTAATGAATCATTTCAGATTTTTCCAAAAACTGACTTTTGGATCTACTATTCTTGATCATTTAGACAATGCAAATGAAGTAATTTGGCAATCTTTCTTCTAGAAAATTGTTCTCCTATCTCTTAAGTTTCTATTGACACTACAATTAGGTTCAGTAATCTGAAAGTTATACTCCAAATATTTTCGGACTATCCTTATACTGGAACAGTGCCCTGTACTCAACTTCCATCCAGAAATTGAAATTCTTAGAGACTGAATTAAAATTTTATTTCTTCAGACAATTTGTAGCCTATGTCTCTAGTTAACTTCAAATCAAAAATCATCCCATTTGGATAACTATAGAACAAGCTATTGTCAAAATACTGAAGCATGTTTAAGCTGTGTAGGAAACATAGCCGCTGCGAACTTTTCTAGAAAGGAAATTCTGCAAGTTGGCCGCGGTGAACTTTCACAGAAGCACAATCATGACTCATCTTCCAATTTTCTAGATTCTAACTCTTTACTTACTATATTCACTACCTTAATGTTGTCTATCATTTCTAATTCAATTTCTCCTCATTTTCCCATCATTCTAACTCCATTTCAACTCAATATCATCCATAAACAAATTATAGTCCATGATTGATCATGAACACTAATAATAGAACATACACATATATGCACATTCATCATCAACTTACTACACATATTCAACTTCATTTTAACTTTCATTTTACTTCTAACTATCATCAAGCATGCATCATTCATCAAATCTATGAAGAATAATAGGTTACTTACTTGATTTACCTAAGGCTTCTTCAAGAATCTCCAAGAACCCTAGCTCCTTCAACATCCACGAAAATCAACTTTCAAGGTGAAATGGGTTGGGTCTTTTAGCAAAAAGAAGGAGAAGACAATGAATCTTGAAGAAACAAAGTGAAGGAGTTGGATAAAAATCAACATGGTGAGGTGAGAGTGAATGTCATGGGTGAAGGAGAGGAATGGAGAAGATGAAGAAATGAAGTTGGGAAAAATGAAGCATGTGTCGTTTTTGGCAAGTGAAAGACCAAAAATATGGTCTTTCATTTAATAAAAACGTGACTTAACAAGTGAAGTGGCAAGTGAAAAGTGTCACTTGCCACATCTCACTCTCTCAAGGTCTCTTATTGATCTTTTAATAAGCTAGTCCATTTGCTTCCAATTTTCAACCCAAATTTCTCCCAATTTTCAATGATACTTGCCATTAAATCTTAATGTCATTCATAAAAAAATTTCTACTAGCATTTGACATTTAGTTCTACCACTATTCATCAATTGTTCTGTCACTTGACATTTTTCCTAGTCCACTATACCCTTAAAATTACAGAATTTTCCCAAATGTTTACTAAAAATTTTGAGTCAATAATTATACTCTCTAATTCAATTCTTAACATATACAATTCACAATTCCAGATATAATCATATTTATAGATCAATTATACTTGAAAAATGTCAATGAATGCATGTATAATCATTTTAGTGTGCAAAAATCAATATTCACATGTGTGTATGCTAACATTATGCATGAGCATGAAATACATTTTTCTAATCTCTCATTGCTATTTCTCAATTACTGAAATTTAAAGTTAAAACCCTTAGTATGGAAACGGGATGTTACAAGTATTGTATACAAAGAAATTAGTATGAGGGAGATAGTTATACATATGAATAAGGTAATGTAAAAAAAAGGAGAATTTGTGTTAGTTGAAAAAATATAAATAAAAGAAAGAAATTCACAAGAAAAATAATAAATAAAAATGAATAAAAAGAAAACATTATAAATGTTTTTTGATTGGCATGCTTCCTATGCTTGAAAACAATGAAGGAAAAAGGGGTTATTGTAAAGATATAAGGCGTTGGTGACGTAATGAGTGTGTGTATATATGCTCTTTTAATTTATTTGCTCTTGCTATACTAATTACAAAACTTTTTTGCTTCTCTTATTCACTTTTAATATTTAACTCACTTATTCCTTTTGGACACATTACAATCCTATTCAAAGTCCTTTTAATTTTTGTTTTTATATATCTATTTAAATAGTAGAGAATAAATGATTTTCAAGCTTATGATAAGTTCAATTTCATAAGAAGATGATGACAGTACCCTATCAAAATTTCAAACATTTATACAAATGAGTGATATCTTGTGAGAAAATGTCAAATTATAGTGTTTAAACTTAATAAAAGAGGCTGAATAGTGTTTCCTTTGTTTTTTCTATATAGTGACCTACTTAAGAAATATTATATGTTTTAATTTTGTAATTTGATGGAGACTTAAATTTGTATATCTTGTATTGTTAATTTTAAAGTTAATAATGAGTTTTGATCGATGTTTATTGGTAGGAGACTATAATTTTTTCTCTAGAGATGTAAGGTCCCGTTCCCGAGGCCTGGCCTTGGTGCCGAACCCCATTCCCGGAACCCAACGATCCGAAACGCAATCGAAAACGTTAAGCGGGTGACCTCAATAGGGTTATCCCAACGAACCCTAAAGGGGTACTAAAACATCTTAGAAAAGACCCCAAAGCGGAAAGCGGTTTCGAAAACAGGTAAAAACGCAAAGTGGAAAAACTGGCCAGAGTATGTCCGTTAAACGGACACACATGTCCGTTAAACAGACACAAAACGGCTAAGAATCCCAATTTCACCCGAGAGTGTCCGTTAAACGGACATACCTGTCCGTTAAACGGACACAAGGTGAACAATGTGCCATTTTTACCCGAAAAGGTCCGTTAGACGGACACACCTGTCCGTTAAACGGACATGGGTTAGCAGGGAAGTCCGTTAAACGGACGCCGATGTCCGCTGAACGGACATGAAATATCAAAGGGACCAATCTCTCCCGAATGTGTCCGTTAAACGGACACACATGTCCGTTAAACGGACACGCCCAAAAAAGGCATGCCAAATAGACCCGAAAAGGTCCGTTAAACGGACACATATGTTCGTTAAACGGACATGGATTGGACAAAGGGTCCAAATCCACCCGAGAAGGTCCGTTAAACGGACAGACGTGTCCATTTAACGGACACAAGCTAGTAAATGGATTTTTCCAGCTTTTGCCCAACTTTCCAGCCAAACTCTCAAACTACCAAGACACTTCTAGGTGTAGGAAAATCCCGGTGCGTGTAACATTTACACGCGGTGCGAAAAAATAAAATTTTTTGTTCCGGGACCTTCCCGAAAGCCAGGATCCATGTGTCTATACAAAG
>JAOSBM010000008.1:19294309-19305987 GCA_027568955.1 Erythroxylum tenue
TCAATGAACGCATTAAAATCATCAATTTAAAATTCTCATCAGGTTCATACACAAATAATCGAACAATTACGAAAAGTCGATTATCCATACATAAAACCCAAATCAATTAAAACAGGATAACATAATCAATTTCTAATGAGAGCAAGAACAACAAAATAATTAAATTATACTTAACCCGAGTCGTCGGCGTCAATTTTACCTCCAAATCGGCATCGAAACGTCTAGCTCTTCATATGTATTTTCCAAAGAAAATATTTCAGCCTCATTGTAGATGCCAACCGAAAATCCCTCACTGTAACCTAGCTTGTTGATTCAAGTCTTATTTACTGTTGATGATGTGACAAATAAATGTCACAAATCACCTAAGCTGCTCCACACTGTTGATTCTCGTATCTTGCCGACACTGCTTGCATTTGCGCCGATTGCTGTAGCTTCCAATTCATTTCGTGTCACTGTGCCTATTGCTAATTTTAATTGTTTCGGCGCCACTCTATTTTTTTTACTGCCTTATGCGTTTTCTACTCCAGCGTCAACACTCAGCGCCGCCAGCTAGCTCCAAATGCCTCTGCTGTGTTATGCTTGACGCCGCCCACTGATTTATTTCTCATCCTCTGTGCATGACTCTTTCAGCGCTCATTTTATTCCTTGTTTGCGCCTCCGTATATTCTCTCTGTCTCTACCTGCCGGCACTCCTCTTCAAAGTCAATAAATTGCTCTTTTAAAAACCTATGCTCCTCTAAACGTCTCCACGTGTCTGCCTCTCTACCTTGATTTTCGTCTGAATTTTGCTCTTATTTGCGTGTTGCTGGTCCACGTGTTGCTTACTCTTCACCTGGCTGTATTGATTTTTTGTTGAGCTTGAGCTTAAAACCCTGTGCGTTAATTCCTTCAGCTAGCTTCTTGTCCACTGCTTGGCTTTTTTTAATTTGCTGTCCGATTCTCCTTGGTCCACGTCTCTTTCCTATTAAATTTGCCACTGCCTGTCTAATTGCATCTGTCTTGCCATTTTAATTCGTTAACGTGACTTGCGTGATTTGATTCTGCCTGGTCACTTACTTTCTCTGCTCCAACGCCGCACCACACAGTTCCCTATATTCTTGCCCTCATTTAATTTGCGTGTCTTTGCTTATTAATTCATTTGTGCGTTGCTTCTTCAGTGTGCGTCCGCTGCTCCTCTAATTTTGCCTTTGGCTTCTAGTGTCCAAATTTATGGGACAATTGAGTGACAATTAAGTGAGTCCCCTCTTTAAATCCTCATTGGGCCATGTTGCGTCGTCGATCCTGATGCATCTTGCGTGACCCACTTGAATCTTGATTTTATTCCTCCACTGTTGATTATCCCTTGGACCATTTAATTGCCACAAATAGACATTAATCTTCAGAAAATGATCCAAATTTCGTGCTTTCAACTCACTTTAATTTCTTTGCTTCCGAATTGTACCTTAAATCAAATATGAATTAATGTGAGTATCTTAAGCATTTTTATGTCAATAATTGCTAAGTGAAAATAATTAAAAATATAAACAATTAAGCACACATCACTTGCTTCCAATTGTGTTGCCCAATTTTAGCTTTGTCGATTGTAAATAAGCTACATGTTGGAAGATAATTAGAAGGACAATATTGATAAAATTAAGATAACTAATTAAGTTCAGCAATGTTCATTTTACTAACAAATTGTCAATAATATAAGGAATAACGAAACTCCCTAAATCTTCTAATGAATCTAGCAGTTTTCCTATAAGAGGATGATATGTTCTTATTCTTCTTCACTCACCCTTGTCTCTTCTTCTTCTTTCACTTCATGAACAGAGACCTTCATATCTGCTTCAAACTTTATGTCCGTTGTCATCTGTTTTTCTTCTTCTTGATCCTTTAAAGATTCAACCATATCAATTTTCCTGAATGAGACACCCTCCTTCTTCTTCTCTTGGTCTTCTATAAAGTGGGATTTAGCTTATTTTTTAGCTGTTGCTTCTAGCTCTTTCTCACTCCTAAGTGTGATAACCTTACACTGCTCTCTTGGATGTACTTCCATATTGCTCAGAAAGTTTTCCACACTTCTCTTACAAAATTCACGGAAAAGTTGTTTCATTTAAAGCTCTAGGTTGTGAATAGAAGAGGCATGGTCTTTCGTTACTTGTTCAAACTTCACTTCCAATCTCTTATGGGCTTCTTCCATATTCATGAGCTTATCCACGATCTTGTCCAATTTAGAATCCTATGAACTGGACTCATCTTACTAAAATCCTAATAGGTTTTGATGTCTCATGTGAATCCTTACATTGTTAGACTAACATAAATCTAGGTGGTTCTGCCACCCCGGATAGTACGTGTTCAAATAAGGGTGATGAATTCCTTGACCAAATTGTGCTTCATTGAAATCCACTAGGGTGCTTTGCTCTCCTTAATGTACTTCCTCCATCATCGTACTTTTTTTTAAATCTTTTTTGGCATTTAACTTTTTAGATTCCTAATAGTTTCCTTCTGATGTCTAAATTGACGTGTCTTCAACTTTGCACCTAAGCTTCCTTCTCTTTCTTTTTTTTTAATTTCATTTGATTAGGTGCCACAATCTCAAGAAAGGGAAGTAATTCCTTAGGCTAAAAGAATTAAACTAATCCTACTAACTCTCTAGCAACGACGTCAAAAACTTGTTAAGCAAGTTTTTATCTTATAAACCCCTAATATATCGTAAGTGCATGAGTCGTGAGGTGTTGATTCCTCAAGGAGTTGGTGAACTAATCTAATTCTAAGTTATATAAGGCCTAAAAGGATTATTAAAAATAAAGCAAAACTAAACAGAAAAATAAATTTGTGAATATAGATTGATTGGAAATTAAATTGTAAAATTAATGCAAAGAAATCAAAACTAAGCCCCACCAATGAACAATCAAAAATCACACAAGGAAGATTAGTCGAATATGAGAAGGTGGATTTATCCTATTATTAAATGCTAACATGATTCCTTTTGAGTCAATACGGTATTGGTCTTAGACTTTCAATGGATGGATTACTCTCTCTCAAGTTATAATCATTAAACCCTAAATTATAACTTTTAATTGAATTATGGAATTTTTAATCTCTCAATTAACAAAAAAAACCCATACATCCAATTAGATCTTAAGCCCTTTAATAGACTATCGAGTCCTCACATGATCGTGGCCTATCCATTTTGCTTCAATCAAAATCATGGCTCGCCTGGATCTTCCGCCGAGCTTCCTCCAAATCTTCTTCGTTCTTTGATATCTGATCTCAAACACTAACAAACACATTAAAGAACCTCAAATACATAAAATTAAATCTCAATAACATACTATAACCCATATAACACTCAAAACAACAAATATCTAACTAATTAACACAATTCTAAACCTAAATATACACAAATCAATTAATTAACCACTAATTACATACTAAAATGTCTATTAAAACATCATGCAACCTACAACTATCATGAAGCCTAACTCTCCACGGGTGAACAATGATCATATTGCACTAATACACAAAGGAGCTAATACCAAGATTGATCCTCAAGTTAATCTGCATAGGAAAATTGTCTTGGACACACCTTCTGCAAATAACAATCACACTGCACTAATACATGAAGGAGTTGATACTATGATTGATCCTACAATGGTTGATTCTCAGGATAATTTGCATGGGACAGTTTTCTTGGAGGGATCAAACAAGATGACATCTCTAGTGGAAGATTCAGTCACTCATGTAGTTGAACAAAATTTGCATTCCACAAATCTGAGTAGTGTTGCAACCCCAGCAGATGATACCACCCCTCTTCCAAACTTCACCAATCCGAATGGTATGGTAATTAGCTACAAAGATAGCGCAGAGCAATTCACCACAATGGCAAGAAGACGATCCCAAAGGAGTAGGGGTAAAAAGCTCCAAAAGTAAACATTAACATGTCTATAATTGTTTGAAATGTACAAGAATTAAATTGCCCAATTAAGTAAGCTGCTTTACGGGATTTTGTATTAAGGGAAAAGCCTATTATTGTAGGGTTACTTGAAATAAAAATAAAGCTTGAAAACATTTGGAAGTTAAATCTTTTGGGTTCTCATTGGAAAATGCACACTAATCACTCTCATCACCACTATAGGAGAATTATCATCTATTATAAAGAGGAAGCTACTTGGGTGGAGGTCATCAACACAACAGATCAAGTTATGCATCTCAAAGTGCACTTTTTGTATAAAAAAACTTACATATTCACCTCCTTCATATATGCTAGTAACTTCGACTTTCAGAGGGAGGAATTATATAATAATCTGGTCAACTTTAGCAAGGACATTAACAAGCCTTGGTTGTTATATGGTGATTTCAACTCAACACTGCATAGATTAGAAGCTCAACGCAATTGTAACCTTAGAAATTTTTTTGATGATCTCCGAGAATGTGTAGAGAAGCTGGCAGTCACTGATCTGAAACAAATTAATCATCAATTCTCCTAGTCCAACAAACAAATTTCTACCTTGTTCATAAAGAAGAAACTTGACCGAGCCCTTGTTAATACTAGTTGGTTACTTTAACTCCCTAACAACTTCGCAAATTTCAAAGAACCATTATTCTCGAATCACACTCCTATCATCATTGAAGAGCTCTTCCAAAAATCTTTCAGGATTTTTCCTTTTCGATTCAATAACTTTTTTATTGGCCCCCGAATTTTTTTTTATTAGGCATGATTTAAATTAATGTTGAGGTTTTGAGGGATTAATATTTGGGATTAATTAGCATGTTAATGTAGGTAAGATAATATGACATAAGTTAAGGGAATTGAAGTACTAAAGTAGTAAGCGTGAGTAAGGGCAAATTTGGCAAGTCACATAAGTTTAGAAACCTTAAGACATTGAGGGAGAGGGAACTTTATGCTAAGTTCAACAAGTGTGAGTTTTGGCTTCACAAGGTGATATTCCTTGGACATGTGATTACAAAAGATGGGTACATGTTGATCCGAGGAAGGTTGAAGTAGTAGTGAATTGGCATGCACCCAAGACAGTGACAGAGGTGAGGAGATTTCTGGGTCTGGCAGGTTATTGTAAGATATTAGCTGAGGGATTCTCTATGATAGTTGCTCCGATGACTAAGTTATTGAGGAAGAATCAGAAGTTTATTTAGAGTGAGAAATGTCAGAAAAGTTTTGAGGAGCTCAAGTGCAGATTAACAAGTGCTCCAGTTTTGATTTTGCCTACTAGAGATGAGGGTTATACAGTGTACAATGATGCTTCGAGAAAGGGTTTGGGTTGTGTATTGATGCAAGGAGACAAGGTAATAGCTTATGCCTCGCGACAGCTAAAGCCTTATGAACTGAATTACCCAACCCATAATATGGAATTAGCAGCAATGGTTTTTGCCCTGAAGATTGAGAGACATTATTTGTATGGGGTTCAAACAAGGATTTTCACAGATCATAAAAGTCTTAAATATTTGTTGAGTCAAAAGGAACTGAATTTGAGACAGAGAAGGTGGTTGGAGCTAATTAAAGATTATGATTTGTTAATTGAGTATCATCCAGGAAAGGCAAATGTAGTGGTGGATGCCTTGAATAGGACATCATCAATAGCCCATGTTCAGACAGTTTATCTGTCGTTATTAGAAGAAATGGCTAAGCTTAGAATAAGTTTGAAATAGGAGGAACCTAAATGTGTTGTTGCTACTTTCAGAGTAAGACCGATACTAAGAGAGAAGGTTAGGGAGTTACAAGCACAGATGTAGAATTGAGTAAGCTCTGAGAAGAAATTCAAAATGGCAGGAAGTCTGAAGTGGTAGTGAGGGATGATGGACTCATGACTGTAGGAAACAGACTATGTATTCCGAATGTCAAGGAAGTGAAGGATGAGATACTAGATGAGGCACACAATGCGCCTTATGGCATGCACCCAAGTAGCACCAAGATGTGTAGAGGTTTGAAAGAGCATTTCTGGTGGAAAGGCATGAAAAGAGATGTAGCAGAGTATGCAAGTAAATGTCTAGTGTGTCAGCAAATCAAGGCTGAACACCAGGCACCTTCTAGCAAGTTAAGGCCCTTGTCCATTCCTGAGTGGAAATGGAAACGGGTAATCATGGATTTCCTAATGGGTTTGCCCAAGACCAGTAGGAAGCATAATGCTATATGGGTCATTATTGATCTGTTTAACCACCTGCAGGGAGCAACGGTCTTTTTAAAGATTGATCTCAGGTCAAGCTATCATCAGCTCATAATCAAGGAGTCTGATGTAAATAAGACAACCTTCAGGACACGGTACGGAAATTATGAGTTTTTAGTCATGCCATTTGGATTGACCAATACTCCAGCTGCTTTCATGGATCATATGAATAGGGTCTTCAAGGAATATCTGGATCAGTTTGTCATAGTGGTTATCGATGACATTCTGGTGTACTCCAAGAGCAAAAGGAAACATAAGGAGCATCTTAGGATTGTGTTGCAAACATTGTAAGTGTTGGGCACCCCGCCTTCGTGAGTCACGGGCCTGACGTCCTAAATGACATCTGAATGCGTATCCCACAAAAGTGACGTGCCCCCACCAGGAAAAACATTAAAGCAACTCACTTCTCCTATTTCTGAAACCCAATTTTTGATCATAATCACTGAACTTATTCCAATGAACTCTCCTTAACCATCATCGATTCCTCTTCTTTCTCTGATACCATAAGTGTTGGGTCCTGTTTCTGAACAAATTTTGGGAAACCCCAAACTGGAATTTCATTTCGACTTGTTCTGAACATTGGTGGCTTTATGTCTCTAGTTTATTTAGAGACAAGAATCATCACATTTGGAGATCCCATAACAAAGTTATAGCTAAAAGGCTCGAATAGGGTCTTGACCTCAATCATATTGCACCTGCCTTGGGGCAATTAGCATAACTGTCATACGGGATATCAGATTAAGATCATCTATTTGAGGCAGAGGATACTTGTTCTTAATAGTCACCTTGTTGAGTCTCTGATAATCAATGCACATGCGCCATGTCCCATCCTTCTTCTTAACAAACAAAACTGGCGCTCCTCATAGTGATAAACTCGGCCTTATGTACCCCTTCTCTAGCAGTTCCTCCAACTATTCCTTGAGTTCCTTCAATTCAGCTGGGGCCATCTTATACGGTGGTATCGAAATGAGTGCGGTTCCGGGAATCAAGTCGATGGCAAACTCGATTTTCCTCACCGGTGGCAAACTAGGTAAGTCCTCTGGGAACACATCTGAAAACTCCCTCACTACTGGAAAATCCCCTAACTTCCCTTCATTCACATCAGTGTCCACAACATATGCCAAGAAGGTTTTACACCCTTTTTCCATCATCCTGTCAGCTAACATAGCCGAAATAAGTCTTGACGATGGTATTTT
This sequence comes from Erythroxylum tenue, assembly GCA_027568955.1. NCBI lineage: Eukaryota > Viridiplantae > Streptophyta > Magnoliopsida > Malpighiales > Erythroxylaceae > Erythroxylum > Erythroxylum tenue. The sequence continues at coordinate 19,301,670 of JAOSBM010000008.1, forward strand.
CTTGTCTCCTCGGAAAGTCACCTTCTCTCCATTTCCTAGATCAAATTCTACCACCTTGATGCTACAATCCAACTTTGCATGACACTTCTCCATAGCATCTATTCCAAGTATGAAATCTAAGCCTTTTAGGTCTAGAGGTAGTAAGTTCACTACCAATCTAGCACTCTCAATAACTAGTTCATAGTCTCTATATGTTTTGACTGATTCTGGCTCCATGCTCTTATTCATTTCTGCAAGCATGACATTATATGATGTTGATTTGAGGCCCTTGGGTAGTCCTTTAATTGTTAACACTCCTTTAGGGAGGAAGGTAATAATAAATCAAGTATATAGAGACTGTGAACTGGTTATTGAGGGTGCTAAACTGGTAGTCGACTTATTACCTCTAGACCTAAAAGGCTTAGATGTTATACTTGAAATGGATGCTATGGAGAAGTATCATGCAAAGTTGGATTGTAGCCTGAAGGTGGTAGAATTTGATCTGGGAAATAGAGAGAAGGTGACTTTTCGAGGAGACAGGAGAATACCATCGCCAAGACTTATTTTGGCAATGTTAGCTGATAGGTTGATAGAAAAAGGGTGTGAAGCCTTCTTGGCATATGTTGTGGACACTGACGTGAATGAATGGAAGTTAGGGGTTTGCCATTAGTGAGGGAGTTTTCAGATGTGTTCCTAGAGGACTTACCTGGTTTGCCACCGGTGAGGAAAATCGAGTTTGTCATTGACTTGATTCCCATAACCGCACCCATTTTTATACCACCGTATAGGATAGGCCTAGCTGAACTGAAGGAGTCAAGGAACAGTTGGAGGAACTGCTAGAGAAAGGGTACATAAGGCCGAGTTCGTCACCATGGGGAGCACCAGTTCTGTTTGTTAAGAAGAAGGATGGGACATGGCACATGTGCATTGATTATCGGAGACTCAACAAGGTGACCATTAAGAACAAGTATCCTCTGCCTCGAATAGATGATCTTAATCTGATATCCCATATGACAGTTATGCTAATTGCCCCAAGGCAGGTGCAGTATGATTAAGGTCAAGACCTTATTCGAGCCTTTCAGCCATAACTTTGTTATGGGATCTCCAAATGCGATGATTCTTGTCTCTAAATAAACTAGAGACATAAAGCCACAAATGTTCAGAACAAGTCGAAATGAAATTCCAGTTTGGGGTTTCCCAAAATCTGTTTGAAAACGAGACCCAACACTTATGGTATCAGAGAAAGAAGAGGAATCGATGATGTTTAAAGAGAGTTCATTGAAATAAGTTCAGTGATTATGATCAAGAGTTAGGTTTTAGAAATAGGAGAAGTGACTTGTTTTGATGTTTCTCTTGGTGGGGCATGCCAGCCTTATGGGATACGCGTTCAGATGTCACTTAGGACGTCGGGCCCGTGACTCACGAGGGCGGGGTGCCAACATTTTTGGTTGATGAACTAGGTTTCATGAATGCTTGCCAAAAAGGTGTTGATTGTACCTATAGGGGTATTAAACAGTTTACTTAGAGGTTCAAGTACTGAACAAGCTTTAAGGGAATCAAGAAAGTAGCTAGCTGATATTCAAAAGCTTTGTGCAGCTTGTCCATAAGATCCCCTTCTCATTTCTAAGGAAAAACTAGCTTTATCCAACTGTATAAGAGTAGTCAGTAATCATTCCTCCATACTTTAGTAAAGAGCAAGAGTTAATTGACTTAAGGATGGGGACAAATGCACCATATTTTTCTTTCACACCATCCTAGCTAGAAGAAATAAAAAACAAATCACTTTAATTATCAATCATTTGGGAGTGCAACTACAAAATTCGAAAGATATACAATTTGATGATGTCAGGTACTTCTCTTCCTTGCTTGACACTCTAAGTTCATACCATGGAACTTGTCCTCACCTTACAGGATTAATTTCGAAGAAGATCACTTCGAAGGACTGTATACTACTAACAGGACTGATAAAAGAAAAGGAGATTGATGATATTATTTTCTAGATGGATGGTATCAAAGCTCCTGAACATGATGGACTAAATGGAATCTTTTTCCAAAAATCTTGGAATATCATAGGGGAATCTGTTAAGCAGGCCATTCATGAATTTTTCTCTAATGGCAAGCTTCTCAAGGAAATCAACAAAACATTCCTATGCTTGATTGATTCCTAAAGGAACTATTCCTTCTTGTTTCAATGATTTAAAGCCTATTTCTTACACCAATTTCCTATATAAAACCATTTTCAAGCTACTTGCCATTAGATTGATGAAGGTTAACACTCCAATCATCAGTTATAATCAAAGTGCTTTCATAAATAATAAACAAATTGCGGACAATCTTCTAATTGTTCGAGAACTGCTCAGGGGTTATTCAAGATCAAATGCTTCTCCTGATTGTACTATTAAAGTTGATTTCTTCAAAGAATTTGATTGTGTTAGTAGGAGCTTTCTTTGGAAGGTACTGGAGGCTTATAAATTTCGTAGTCAGTTCATCACTTGGCTGAAGGAATGCATATCAACTGCTAGCTTTTTTGTCTTAATCAATGGTAGCCCATCTAATTATTTCTGGTAGTTAAAGGACTCAGACAGGGAGACCCTCTCTCCCCCTACTTGTTCATATTTTGTATGGAAATTCTAAACTCAATCATTAAATTTGAAGTGAAGGCTAATCCTAGATTCAGATTCCATACAAGGTGCGAGAAACTTGGACTAACCAATTTGTCCTTTACAAATGATCTTGTTCTCTTTTGTAAGGCCAATATGAATTCAATTCAAACTTTTATGAAGGTATGGATAGATTCAAAAGTTTATCTAGATTGAAGGTCAATTTTAACAAAATTTAGTTCCTTATCTCTAAGGCTGCTCTCTCCATTGAACCTCACATTGCTTCTTTGGCTGTAGGTTGAAAAAGTCCCCACCATTGCTCTATTTGGGATTGCCTGTTTCTACCAGGATATTAAGCTACATTGAATGTATTCCACTCATTGAAAAATTTAGGAAAGTATTAATTTATAGGTGAACAAATGTTTATCTTATGCGGGAAAAATCCAGCTTATTAAATCAGTCCTTAATTCATTATATATTTACTAGATCTCACATATTTTCTTATCCAAAGGTGTAATCAAGTCAGTAGAAAGATTATTCAACAATTTTCTATGGAATCACTCCAATGGAAATAAAGGGGCTGCCAAGGTTAAGTGGTCAGATATATGTTATCCTAAAGATGAGGGAGGGTTAAATGTTTGCTCGGGAAAGTTGTCTAATCAAGCCCTCATCCTTAAAAGGTTATGGTGGATACTGGAGGACAAAAAATCACTATGAATTAGGTGGTTTCATTCCTACTTTCTCAAAGGTAGATGTATTTGGGAGATGAAGAAGAGCCCTTCAGACTTCTGCTTCTAGAATCAATTACTACACTTGAGGAACTTAGTCCAAGATGATGTTATTTGTAAAGTTGGTAATGGGAAACTAATCTCTTTATGGTATAATTATTGGTCAGGTCACAACTCTCTTATCCACCTACTAGACACATCGATGCTCTCACTATTTCCCCTTCATACTAAGTTCAACATCTTCATTCATGATAACTCTTGGAGGTTTTCTGCTACCCTCAATCATCTACAACCACTATATCATCCAAATTAATCTAGCTTAGATAATTTTTATTGGAAAGATCTTTCAACTTCCAAACTGTCGAATAAGCATACTATGATCAGACTACAGAATCGCAAAGCTGATTGGAGTAGAATCATTTGGCACAAAGTTCTTCCCTCTAAGGTCTCCTTTCTTCTCTGGCTAATTGTCAAGAACATGTTCAATACGGCTAATAGACTTTTTTATCTTGATATCAACTGAAGACGATCTTTATGTTCAACACATGATGAAACTAGAGATCACCTATTCTTTATATGCTCAGCTACTATGATCATTTGAGAACAGGTGACACAAAAATTATTATGGACTAGTTCAATTAACTCTATCTCCAACATTATTCACTAGCTAGCTTCACAAGCTTCTCTTCCTAAAACTGAAAAGCAGATTCATATACTCGTTATGGGGCTATGTGTGCAAACAATCTGGAAAGAAAGAAATGCAAGAAGGTTTGAGTCCAAATGCAAAACCCTTGAATCACTTATCAATGAAGCTATCGATGGGAATAGAGAACTTCTTATTCTAAAGAACCTTACTTTAGCTTACAACCTTAATGTAGCATCCGAGCTCTCTGGGCCCGCGATGCTCGGATCCGACCACTTTGGGGCCGCGATTCGTCTGTCGTATCCGACCCACTCTGGGGGCCGCGATACCCGAGTCCGACCACTTTGGGGCCGCGGCTCGTCTGTGAA
>JAOSBM010000008.1:19445845-19460891 GCA_027568955.1 Erythroxylum tenue
TATCTTTCAGGTGATGGATATGAGGTGAGTACTGGTGATTATTATGGATCTGGAAACTTCTATGGAGCTGTAACATCTGTTGGATCAGTTATGAATGCTCAGAATCTAGGTCCTGTGAGCATGCAATCTATGCCCAAAGCAAACTTGACTTCCACAAGTAATCAGTCCAATTTACATGGAACTCAACAGAGTGCACACTTGAAGCCCCCGTTACTTGATCAATCTGAAAAGATGAATTTCCATTCCACACTAGCATCAAGAGAGAGTGTGCTTCATTCACATCATCAGCAACAATTCCAACAACAGCATAATCAGTTTCAACAGCAGTCATTTGTTCAACAGCAACGCCTACACAAGCAGCGGGCTCCGCAGCACCAGCATCTGATAAACAATAGCGCTTCTGATCACTCCCAATTGTCGTCTGATCACAGCACTCAAGTGAAGTGTGAGTCTGGAGTGGAGCACCAGAATGAAGTTCTACTTTCACAGCCCTCTGAACAGTTACCAATGTATGAGTTGCAGAACCAATTCCTGCAAAATACTGTTGAAGATCGTTCTAGGAGTGTGCAAAGTTTGTCTCTTCCACCTGGACAACATGATATCTGCCCTTCAACAACTCAAAGTTCCCAGCAAATGCAACAAATCTTGCATCCACATCAATTTGTTTCGGAGTCCCAAAGTGATTTTAATTGCCTTCCTATTGGACCACAATCAGATGCGGTGCTGCAGAGTCAATGGCATCCTCAATCACAAGACAACACTTGCAACCCTGAAAACATGTCACATGACCATCGCGTTCAACAAGATTTCCGTCAAAGAATTTCTGGGCAAGATGAAGCTCAACCAAATAATTTATCTTCTAAAGAATCTATTATGGGTCAAATGGTTCCTCAAAGAAATGCGTCTGAGCCCCAAAACTTAAACAGTGCCACCTATAGACCTGGAAATCCAACCCGTGACAGGCAGTTTAAAAACCAACAAAGGTGGTTGTTATTCCTGTGGCATGCTCGTCGATGCACAGCTCCTGAAGGGAAATGTCCAGAATTTAACTGTATTAATGCCCAAAACTTGTTGAGACATATGAGCAGATGCAATTTATCTCCATGCGCCCATCCTAGGTGCCAACATACAAAAATTTTGATTCAACACTTCAAGCACTGCAGAGATGCTAGTTGCCCTGTTTGTGTTCCAGTCAAAAAATTTATAGAAGCACAAGTGAAGGCACGCACTCGACCAGCCTCAGATTCTGACATGTATAGCAAATCCTCTGAGACAGCAGATAATTCAGCAACATTGATGTCCAAAACTTCAACTGTTGTTGAATTTTCTGAGGATGTACAACCAACTATGAAACGCTTGAAGATAGAACAATCCTTTCAATCTTTCAAATCTGAGAGTGAAGGCTCTGGTGTGCCACCTTCTGTAATTGATGACAGCCATGCATCCCAGGACGTCCAGTGCCAAAATATGAAGCACGAGGATTCTTGTATGCTGAGGCAGGTGAAGTCAGAAGTTCCTGTTAGTTCTGCACAAGGAAGTTCTGGTAGTGGTGAGATTAAGAAAGATAACGTGGATGATAAGAGCAGCCAAAGAGCTGCTGTTGAGGCTACCGTACATAATGAGCCTAACCGTTCAAGTACACAGGAGAGCATTAAGGTTGAAAAAGAACCTGATGCAGTCAAACTAGAAAATGCTACTCAACCTTCAGAAGGTGCAGGAACCAAGACTGGGAAGCCAAAAATAAAGGGGGTATCTTTAACTGAACTTTTCACTCCTGAGCAAGTTAGGGAGCATATTATAGGCCTCAGACAGTGGGTTGGTCAGGTGAGATTTCTCATCTTGTGCTTTTGTTGAGTTCAGCATTTCCAAGTTATTTTTGATTTATTTGTCTTGCATTCAATCATTCTATGAAAATTCCAAGAAATGTTACAGAATGCATTAACATTTAATTGGTTGTTTCTTGAAAATTTTGCAAAGAATGCAATATGATATCTTTGTTATTCTTTTCCCCTTTTTGATCTAACGTTGGACGACAAATTGATGACCATTGTCATCCTACTTGCTGGTGGGTTTTCCCAGTATCACTAAGTTGTAGAAATCTGTATTACTTGGTGGGTAATACACTAATCCGATCCCATTATGCATTTTTTTCCCTAGAGCAACTTCTACCTATGTGCCATGTCACCAAAATTTTTTTCTGTTATTATGTGCTTTCATTTTCTTTTCCTTTCCAATCCCAGCACAGGAAAATCATATAAATTGATAGAGGAAAAGTCAGTTCATTGTAGCACTTCCTTTTAAATGAATGATGTGATGGTTGAAAGATCTCGAGTTGCTTATTCTATACAAAGGACAGAGAAATGGGTTATCTATCATCGGTTTCTTCCGGAGAAAAAAATGTTACTGTTATTGGACTTGTCTTTTCAAGTGCCTAATGAATGGTGATCAATTGACATCAGTTTCTTGACTTAGCCTGAAGTTTACTTTGAAAACTAGTTGCCACATCCAGATTATGCCTAAGAACATGTAAAAAGAATGTTCTTAAAGCATTTAACATTTCAAAGATGTTTTCGCTTAATGTATTTTTACCTTAGTTCTTGGTAATGACTATTGGCTTAATCCTCAAAAACTATAGACGGATTCAACTTCAGAAAGCACTTTCCTATTGGTTACAATTTTCATATTTTCTGCGCAATAGAAATTAATTCAGATTGGAATTAATTTCAGTTCACTCTTCCACTTTGCCTTGCAGAGTAAGGCTAAGGCTGAAAAAAATCAAGCGATGGAGCATTCGATGAGTGAGAATTCTTGTCAGTTGTGTGCAGTTGAGAAGCTTACTTTTGAGCCACCACCTATATATTGCACACCCTGTGGTGCTCGCATCAAGCGGAATGCAATGTATTATACTATGGGAGCTGGTGATACAAGGCATTATTTCTGTATACCATGCTATAACGAGGCCCGTGGAGATACTATTGTTGTTGATGGGACTGCAGTTTTGAAAACACGATTTGAGAAGAAGAAAAATGATGAAGAAACTGAAGAATGGGTACGTCGATGCTTGCCTTCTATTCATTACTGCACTTCCTTACACAATGCTATTTACAGCTTCATTACATGGTGGTATTGAACCAGTAGCTTCTTATTTTTATTTTCTTATGTGCACAGTGGGTTCAATGTGACAAGTGTGAGGCTTGGCAACATCAAATTTGTGCTCTGTTTAATGGTCGGAGGAATGATGGTGGACAAGCTGAATATACTTGTCCTAATTGCTACATTGCAGAGGTTGAAAGAGGAGAGCGCAAGCCCTTGCCACAGAGTGCTGTTCTTGGAGCAAAAGATTTGCCGAGAACCATACTTAGTGACCACATAGAACAAAGGTTATTTAAGAGACTGAAGCAGGAAAGGCAAGATAGGGCCAGGCTTCAAGGAAAAAGTTATGATGAGGTGGGCCATATATAATCCTGTTGCTTTATGTTTGTATGATTAAGGCTTGAACGGCTTCAGTTTTTGCTGATGCTTTGATCAACAAGCTTTATATACTTTTGATGAATAGCATAGCAAATTACATTAATTTATATTTATATACTAATTTATGTGTTTTAATTGCAGGGTTGATTTGCATTAGAGTATGTATGAAATTGAAGCATTTAAATTTGATAGGTTGATTCACTGTTAATCACGCAAAATTATTTTAAGCAGACTGAAATATTGTGCCTTTCATGATCAATAAATGCAGAGAGTCTAAGAGCAACATGGTTTTTAATTTCTCGGTAATTTTATAGGTTTGAGACTGGAAAGAACTCCTTGATGTAGTTTATGATATTAAAATCTGAAGTAAAATTAGTTGTTTACGTGATGATTTGCATCTGGAATTATGATCTCTTTTTCTGTTTAAATATGAAATGTTGTGTTCTCTATGTAGTGATTTTGGGTGATTTGTCTGGAACAATGCTATTATGAGCTATTTTGGTGAGATTCCAGCAGGGTTACAAAATTATTATTAGAGCTAATTGCTGTTATCTGATTTCTTCAATAAATTATATCTTCAGATTCCTGGAGCAGAAGCTCTTGTAATTCGTGTTGTTTCATCAGTAGACAAAAAGTTGGAAGTGAAGCCACGGTTTCTTGAAATTTTTAGAGAAGAGAATTATCCAACAGAATTCCCGTACAAGTCCAAGGTATGCAGGGAATGAACCCTTTTTTTTCTTCTTGTGTTTGCTATCTGTTTTTTGTAGGCGTGCATTGCTCTTGATCATCCTGTAGGTGATACTTTGTATTGTAAAAATCTGCTTTTGGATTATACTTATTTTAACATATACTTATCTAATTGCAAAAAAATAAGAAAAAAAAAATCATATTTAAAAATTTTATTTTAAAGAGCATCTTATGAAAAATGTTGAGATGTATTTCATAAAAAATATTAGCACAATAAGATTCTAATGGAACATAAGTCAAAATAAGAATTGTGGAAGATAAAACTTATATCAATTCAAGAGTTCTGTTGTACTACTTAGTTTTATTAATATTTTACCGTAAAGTACCTTTGTGAAGGGCTTTTGAGGCAGAAATTTGTTTCTTACTATTCGCTTGTGCATATGTTTATAAATTTTAGATGTGTTTTTTACCAGGGCTTTTAACCAGTTGGTGAAATACTGATGGAACAAATTTGTTAATTGTTAACTGTATATGCTAGCATTTTAACACTTCTCAAGAGTTGCTATAGTGTGCATAATGACATGGAATAACGGAATACGATTATCTTCCAGGTAATTTTGTTGTTTCAGAAGATTGAAGGTGTGGAGGTTTGCCTATTCGGTATGTACGTTCAAGAATTTGGGTCAGAATGCCAATTTCCAAACCAACGGCGTGTCTATCTGTCCTATCTGGATTCTGTGAAATATTTTAGACCTGAGATTAAAGCAGTGACTGGAGAGGCTCTAAGAACATTTGTTTACCATGAAATATTGGTTAGTTTCAGATGGCTAGATATTTTTGATATTAGATGGGGGTTGACAATAGGTCCTATTAGGAAGTTCCGATGAAATTTTACTTTATATTTACATCTCATTGCAGATTGGATATCTTGAGTACTGCAAGAAGAGGGGTTTCACAAGCTGCTATATTTGGGCTTGCCCTCCGTTGAAGGGTGAAGATTATATATTGTATTGTCATCCAGAAATCCAGAAGACACCAAAATCTGACAAACTCCGGGAATGGTGAGACATTACATAAATGAGGGATTCTATTTCTGCATGATGCAAATCAATTCATAGTCTTCTCTAATTTATTCTGTTGGCTTATTTTGTTGTCTTTTTTATTTCAGGTACTTATCTATGTTAAGAAAAGCTACTAAAGAAAGTATAGTGGTCGAGCTTACGAATTTATATGATCATTTCTTTGTATCTACTGGTGAATGTAAAGCAAAGGTGACAGCAGCTAGGCTGCCATACTTTGATGGTGACTATTGGCCCGGTGCTGCTGAGGACTTAATTTATCAGCTTAACCAAGAAGAAGATGGCAGAAAACAGAATAAAAAGGGAACTACCAAAAAGACTATAACTAAAAGGGCTTTAAAAGCATCTGGTCAGTCGGATCTTTCTGGTAACGCATCAAAGGATCTCCTACTAATGCATAAGGTAATTTTTATATCCCATATCTTGCAGCTTAATATTTTCTTGGCGATCTATGCCTTCCTTTATTTTTTTGTAAATGTAAAAATGACAAGGGTCTTTCTTCCTGTCCCAAGGGGAGGGGATGGGGGCATTAGCTCCTCCATAGATATGTTTCTTTTCAATTACAAGCCTCAGATGGCCAACGTCTGATATGATTAATTTTGTAAGATTTCATAATTATTCGTAACTTTTTCCAAACCTGGAAATTGGAGCCAGTAAATTTATTAAAGTTTAATTTGTTTGGTCATATGCTGGAATATGGAGGCACAGTTAAAAGTAGAAAAGCAAGAAAGTAATCTGTGATTTGTCCCAAAAGTTAGGTAAAGGAATTGATTTAAAGTGCTCTAAAGTGGAGATGAGGTTGTATTGAATAATGGATGGTGTGCTTGGAAAGTCCTGAATCAAATATCAATTAGTACGTCTACTGGTTAAATGATATATCATCTCTTAATATGGTTTCTTTGAATTGGCATTTGATTCATGAAAACCCATGTTTGCACGCTATACTTGTTATTCTGCTCCTTACCCTTTTTAATATATTTTACTTGTAGAATGTATATAGTTTTTGGAGCTTGAGCTAAAAACTTGTCCATTATGAGATGGGCTTTGTAATAAATGATTATTAGATATGATAACAATCGTGTGTATTCTTGTCCTCATGAAGTTGTAATTTTTTTCCCTTTTACCTCTCAGCTCGGCGAGACAATTTGTTCAATGAAGGAAGATTTTATCATGGTTCATTTGCAGCACTGTTGCTCACATTGTTGCATATTAATGGTATCAGGAAATCGTTGGGTTTGCAGCCATTGCAAAACTTTTGAGCTATGTGATAAGTAAGAACTCTACGTTGTTTTTGACTGATTCAATACATTTGACATTACATACTATGGATAAAGGAATGATCTATCTCGGTGCATCAGCTGTTGCAAGTAGCATGTTAGTTACCACTAACCTGTTATAAGGTGTCCACTGCAGTATTCTGTTGAATTGGTCACCAAAACCTTTGAAATATGTTAAATAAAACTTTATGTACTTTTAACTTCTTTGATTGATTCAGACAACAATATGCATAAAGTAATAGTCTCACTGTCTTGGTGCATTAACTGATGCACTTAGCAGCTTCAGTTAACATTAAATTTTTATTGTGTCCGTTGCAGGATTCTGTTGCATTGGTCTCAAAAACAAATAATGCAAAATTAGAGTTGGAATTTCATTATTACACTGAAATGTCATATAAACTTTGACTAGGATAGAGAATTTGAGAAATCAAACGAGGCAAAGGATCATCTTAAGCCTCTTACAGTTATTAGATTTTGTGGATCAAAAGGGACTAGCTTAAGGGGGAAGATGCTTCCATTTTCCATGTAGGTCATGCTTTAATACCTGCACGTATATGTTCTTATGATGGTTTACAAATTAGAAATGATGAACTTGTAATTTTCTTTGTATTCCATGACGAGACAACACTTTAAGCAAAGGTTTATGGAATACATCATGAATGTTTATTTTAAGGTGTAAGGACAAAGTGGAAGTCTTTCTGAACAGGAATTGGGAAGCAGATTATCTTGTCATTTTCTACAGTTTAATATCGGGTTATTTTTGTATGCAACTACTGATAAGATCTTAGGAAAGATTTTGGGAATTTTGGAAGTGGGGTTCATATCGGAAACAATTGGTGCTAGGTCACTTGCTTCTTGATTTGGAAAAGGAGTTTCAGGTACTTTCTTGATATTTGAGGATTTGAATGTTAATAGCTACTTGATTTGGATAGGAGGATGCACAACAGATTAGAGTTTATGAATGATACAGGAGAGGACAGATCACTGAATCACAACCTTTATTTTGTTGGGATGAAGGGTGAAAGTTAGTGTGATTCATTCACGTTACTCTTCATATAGTAGTTACAGTAAGGGCGATTTTGTCATATCAATTTTATGTCAAGTTTTCCTTATTAGGTAGGGACTAAATAAATCTCTTATTAGAATAGGATTCAATTATAATTTGGACTTCCCAGTTGGAATCCTTATATTATTAGGATTAAGGTTTCAAAAACTTTTCTACAATATGTATAGCCCTTTAAGAAAAGGAAGACTGATTTTCTCAAAACATTTTGAGTTTTCTAACTAGGAAGTGTGATGCCTATTTCAATTGGTAATAATTATACCGTAGCAGTGATTCCTAGAACTACCCTTTGTCTTGTTTCCCTTACCAAAAAACCCCGCGATCCCAGTCTAGATCTCCGCAACCTAAGCCTGAAGTTTCAGCAGCCCATACTAAAACTTCAGATCTGAAACTCAAATTCCAGCAACTTGGTAAAAACCTAGCAGCCCAGCTTTTCTAATTGCTTTGAGTTTTATTAACCATTCAACATATCTTCTATTCATTCTACATCGAGGAGTTTGAGTTCTATTGATATTTGAGGATTTGATTGTTAATGCTTGTTTATTTTATTATTTTGCCTGATCCTAAGCAATCCACTTCTCTCAACTCTTCTGGAAACTAGTTTAGTGACATATAGGAAATTTGACTTTTATCTTTGTGTTTCAAAGGTGCTATGAAGCAGAGCAAAATCGCGAAGAAAGGGAACGACATCCTGTTAATCAAAGAGAGAAGCATCTCCTTCATCTGGTAAGTTTCACATTTCATTATCTATCCTTGGGTTGTTGTGCGCATTCAAATTCCCCTCAAATGTAAACTGCAAGGGAAATTCCATTGCCACATCAACTTTTATCTTTCTTTGGATAACTTTAAAATGGCACGACTGGGACTCTACAGGTTGAAATCACAGATGTGCCCGTGGATACAAAGGATAAAGATGAAATTCTTGAGAGTGAATTCTTTGACACAAGACAAGCATTTCTGAGTCTTTGTCAAGGAAATCATTACCAATACGATACTCTACGCCGAGCTAAACACTCTTCCATGATGGTCCTCTACCATCTCCATAATCCAACTGCTCCTGCGTTTGTGACGACATGCAATGTATGCCATCTTGACATTGAAACAGGTCAAGGATGGCGCTGTGAAGTTTGCCCTGACTATGATGTGTGCAATAACTGTTACCAAAAGGAAGGAGGCATTGATCATCCTCATAAGTTGACTAATCATCCATCCATGGGGGATCGTGATGCACAAAATAAAGAAGCTAGGCAGCTAAGGGTTCTACAGGTATTAATTTCTCCATATTTTAGATTGTCTATAATGTTAGAAACTTTTGTTGCCTCCTAGTAGTGAGTACTCTTGTTGCAATTTAGACCTCATATCAGTTGTTTCAACTATTTTGGTGTCAGTGATGTTGGGAGAAATTTATATTAAAAACATCTGATATTTTTCACTAAAGCTTTGTCTTCATAGAATTTCCAGAACAGTAAAGGAATCTTCATATTTTAGATTGTCTACAGTGTTAGCATATGATTCTCATTCTTGATCTTTTGTTGCCTCCTAGTAGTTAGTATTCTTGTTGCAATTTAGACCTCATATCAGTTGTTTCAGCTATTTTAGTGTCAGCGACGTAGGGAGAAATATATATTAGAGAAATCTGTTATTTTTCAGTGAAGCTTTATCTTTATAGAATTTCCAAAACATTAAAGGAACGATAGGTTTTCTTTTCTCTCTACTTGAAAATTTTTTTTATCATGTTAGCTAACTCTGCATGATTAGTGATGCACTGTTCTTCTATCTAGTCTTAACATTTTCCAATTATATATGTCGAAATTTATAGCAAGTATAGATAAATCCTATATGTATAAATGGACATTCATTTGGATTATATATCTCAGGGTTAAATTTGCTGGACCCACTGATAGTTGGATATATTATTAATGTAATCCTAGACTTTTAAAAATTATCAATAACCTCTTATAGTTTTAGTTTTATAACATCCGTCTTTCATACCATCAACTTCTGTTAAAAATTCCAACTGTTAAGTTCACAGTTGGGGCCTTGTAATGGAAGTTGACCGCAGGGGGGATGTGTTATAGAATCAAAACTATAGGGAGTTATTGATAGTTTTTAAAAGTCAGGAAATACATTGATAATATGTCAAACTATAGTGGAGTCCAACGAATTTTACTGTATAATCTTATGTGATAGTATGTCGGCTGCTGACTTTCATGTAGTATGTACACGTGTAAAATCTCAAGAAGTATACCCAAGTTCTTGACCTGGTGCTTGAATTGGAAATGAAAGAATAGTCAGTTGACTGGGTATCATTGTTTCTACTTCCAAGTTTATGATGACTTGAGGCTCAACTTGGTTGTTATTTTATATGGCAGCTCCGTAAAATGCTTGACCTTCTAGTACATGCATCACAATGTCGTTCTCCCCATTGCCAATATCCTAATTGTCGGAAAGTAAAGGGTCTTTTCCGACATGGTATACATTGCAAGACTCGTGCAGCTGGAGGTTGTGTTTTATGCAAGAAAATGTGGTATCTCCTGCAACTTCATGCTCGGGCATGCAAGGAATCTGAATGCCATGTGCCGCGTTGCAGGTTTATATATCTCAACCTGATCATAATTTTCCCTCAAACTCTCTTTTATTCTTCACTCTTTTTTAAATGTTTTAGTACTCTAGCTTAAATTTCTTACCTAGATTTTTACTTGTTTATCCAGAGATCTAAAAGATCATTTGAGGAGACTGCAGCAGCAATCTGATTCACGGCGAAGAGCAGCTGTGATGGAGATGATGAGACAGAGAGCTGCAGAGGTTGCTGGTAATTCTGGTTAACAATTCTGTAAATACAAATTTGGTTGTTTTGTAGGAAAGGCTATCACATTGGGAGGTTACATAGACAATAGTTTTGTGCTGCACCATGATCTACTGCTTGAAATGAGGCAGTGAGTTAAAACGGCAGCTGTAGGCTGGTCAAGAAAAGGACGGGCAATTTATCACACTCGTTTTGAAGAACAAAAAAGGATTCTTTCATTCTTGCCCCTCGGCGTGCATATGCTGCAAGGAAAACAACCTCAATTCATTGACCTTGGCTGCCCACTTCATCAGCAGCAGCTAACTCTTTCCTTTGGAGTATAGAAGTACTGATGTGTGCCAGTTGGTGGCCTGATTTGGTGATTCTTTGATTTTATCTGATAATGTATTCCGCTTTTGACGCCATTCTTGATGGCTACTGTACCATAAATTGTTGTAATCTTCACTCAGATGTTACTCTTAGCAAGGAATGTGCAAACGTTTAGTCTGAAATTCCTATTGTTTTCCTTAAATTGATCCAATGCTGGATGTGAGTAATGAATTAAAAGGGAAGTATTCTGGAGGGCAAAACAATGCTAATTGAATATTGTTATGCTCTACTAATTTTACACAGGTCATGAGCATTCTTTCTGGCTAATGGTTTGGTTTCAAATTTTACTTGGACTCGCGTCCGTCTTTCCCTCAAGGGGCAGAACAAGTTTGAGGCAGAATTGGAAGTGAAAGGTGCTTCAGATTTGTTGGTCAGTATTTGATTGTTCCTGGAATCTAAAGCATGTCGGTTGATAGAGGAGATTGGGTTATATGGAAGAACTAGACGGTATAACTCTTACCAATAAGCGAAGGGAGAAGCCGGAACTATATATTCTCTACAACACTCTCTGAACCAACACCTTTACGGACCGTCGTCTTTGTGCTTCTTTACCAAATTATTGTTATAATTATTTTTTCTGGAAGTTAAAATAATGTTTTAAGACAAGGCAAAAGCCTAAGTAGCACACAAGCACAAAAGCGAACAACACCGAAAATAATGTGGCTGACCTGACCAAGTGAAGTAATACAAATTCTAAGTGAGACCAATGAAAGCAAGCTGATTTAAGCATCATATGAGTAGCTTTCAAAGCCTTTAGAGATGGGTTCTTGAGAATAAAAGCATAGAGAACCTAACTACACGAGTAATGGGACATATTTCCATTGTAGAATTCTATTTAATCCTTTAAATGTGCCACATAGAGGTCAGGTCCAAAAATAGGGAGAAGTGAGCTCCCTAAACCAAAGTTTTATGATGGACAGGTTCCTAATCCATACTGACATTACATCTCTTTTAGTGCCGTTAAAAAACTCCAATTTCTTTTCCACCCTAAGTTATACGTTAGACACTCCATAGCTATTTGGAAGAACTTCACTTTATCTTTGTTTTTGATCTATGGGGCTCAAACAGTTAGTCTTGCATCCAGACTGAATATCTAGCCATAAGAGCTTGCAGAATGAACAATCAAAGAATAGATGTTTGATAGATTCTGGACAAGAGAGCTTACAATTGAAGTTTACTTGAGCTATAAGATCCCTTCCAACTCTATCAAAAGTAGTCAATCTTTCCCTCACAACTAACCATTATACAAATGATACTTTAGGGACCAAAATTTTGCTTCGTACAATTTAAACTAGGGAACTTTAGGAGTTGATTGTCTCATTAATTCTCCACAAGACTTAATGGTGAACACTCCTAAGAGATAGATGAATTTCTTAGCCCCACTAAATAACAGAAGATCATTTGCAGAGGCTATATGTGTTATCTACTGTAAGGCACACTTCTTGTAAAATTTGAAACCTCTTTCATTACTAAGGTTGAAGTGGGTAATCTCTGAGAGGATTTTAATGCACAAAGTAAATAGGTAAGGGGAAATGAGATCCTATTGCCTAATTCCTATGGCCCCTTTGAAAATACTTGAACCTCTACTATTTACAAACATACTAAAGGAGGTTGTAGAAATACATTGGTTAATCCAAGATATGATAAAATGTTTGGAAATTTGAAGGATTGAATAATAAAGTTCCACTCCATTGTGTCAAAAGCGTTTCAAAGTACAATTCTTACCTTAACCTTGAGATGATAGTTCTTGAATAGGTCTTAGGCAATTTAATACCAATGAATCAAACCTACTACATCTATCAAGGGATTCACTCCAAAAAAAGGGTCGAAAAGCACAATGCAAGTGAAAAATTGGTGTACTATTATAGAGACTTAAGGAAGAATACAGAAGAAAATATCCTAATAAGAATACACATTTTAAAATGGGAATGCACTTTAAGCTTCTTATCATATGTCAAAGTTCTATGAAAAGTTATTTGTTTAGTAAGATATGTAACTTATTAGTATAAAAGATGTTAACAGATTAGTACATCAAAAATATATTGGTTAACTAATTGATTACCCTTTAAAATTTATATTATATAAGACAATCAATATACAAATGTATTCTTATACGATATAAGGAAGAGAAACCTTATGTTCATTTTACCTTTCATACGAATAAATAGATTATTAGATAACAAGTGATGTGATATTCCTATTCACTTAAAGTTATAAATCACGTATAATTCAAGAAAATGTGCAATAAATAGTAATGTAATCTAATCCTTTAAAGTGAAGTCAGTACAATTACACTTTAAAATATCTTTAATTTGAATATGAAATTTTTATCTTGTTCAATTATTTAAAAATTAGGTTAATAATAAGGAAATTAAGCACGAATGTTTTTTTAATTGAAAAGAATGGCATCACTATGTAGAATCCAAAAATTTACACAAGGCATTTAGCCCTAGGAGCAACAAACTATATCTAGCATTATAAAACTATAGGAGCTGACATATATACTAGCCTGTGAAGTTATTAACAAATCATGCCTCAATGAAACAAAACTAATAAACTAGGTTGGACTTGATTCTCAAAGACGAGGCTTAAAAGGAAAGAAAGAACCATCAATATTAGATGTTCTAACGTTTCTTTAACCCACTTGAAAGCCCAAAGTTAGCATTTCTGATGATTAGTTTAATTGATGTATAATGATAAGTGCTTGATTGACCATATATTTACTCATTAATGTGTAGTGATTAATGTTATGTGGTGCTCAAGATACTTGTTACATTTTGTTTTAGGTAAAAGTTGCACAACAAGAACCAAAATGAATTAAAAACATATCCTTGGTGCCATTCTATTGATGTGCAATCTTATTTACCTTCGTGGAAGCAAAGGAGATGAGTTGCGGAGAAAATGGGACAAAAAATGCAAGAAATGAAATTATTGCAACTTACATAGTCATGTATAGGACCATGTAACTCATTGAAAGCCTATAAGAGTGCAAAGATATTGTTTCAAGCACCTCTGTAACCTATACGGTCGTGTAAGTGGCTACGTAGCTCACTATGAATGTTGTAAAAGGGGCATTTAAGAGGCCAAATGAGGCATGGAGACATTAGAGATGAAAAAAAGAGGCATATTCCTTTCCATTTGCAGAGTTATCAGGAGTTAAACTTCATCCTTCCAGTCAGGGCCGGTCCTGACGTTTTATAGGCCCTGGGCAAATAAAAAAGGTTCTTATTTTACCTTTTTCTTTCTTTACGATAATTAAGAGTGGGCTTTTATAAAGAACAAAAGAGATAAAATAAGGGCCCTTTTGTTGCTATTTATAAAAATTAAGACCTTCATAAAGAACAAAATAAAATAAAATGAGGCCCTTTTTATTACCTATTTAATTCTTCATAAAGCTGGGCCCTGGGCAGGTGCCCTGCCTGCCCTTGCCCAGGGCCAACTCTGCTTCCAGTTCAAAGGGGATATCAAGGCCAACAAAAATGTTTGCATATTGATTAATTTAATGATATTCTCAATCTCTTTTGGAATTGATTATGTTATTCTATGAACTATGTTTTGAGATTTATGTATGAATGATATAGACACTTAAAGTAGATTATTCATGTACGAACTCATTGCCAGAATCTAGATTACACTATGTAATCATTGTAACTCTTATTCACTTATGGTAAACTAATGGTCAAGCATCATTAGAGATAATGTAACATATGTTAAATGAGTCGAGCTTATGTGGTTGTTGGTAGATCAACCTATATTCCTATTTAGTTATATGGTTGTCACACTAAATTTAGAGGGCTTATTCTAGGTTTTCTAATATTTAGACCTATTTTAAGAGCTTGTTTCATTTAGATACAATCTAAAGGAAAACTCTGATTAATACGTATGAAGGTTGAATTCAACTGTAAACTGGATTCAATACCCAATAATTAATCCTATCACTTTTGTATTGTTTGCTTCAATATAAACGACACTTCACCTCTTACTCCCCAATCGAATTAAATGATTGAACTGTCAACTACTATTTCAATTATAATATATGAATGTAATTGCAATTTTTCCTTTATCTTTTTTTTAATGAAATTGTGATCATAAATATTGGATTCTTATGGTAAAAATTGTGTTGTTTTTCAATGAATCATTATCTATTCATGAACATATTGCAATGCACTTCATATGAATATATGTAGCACCCCACTCCCGCAAGATTCGAACCCGATATCGTGGGTGATATCCGAGTCCGTGACTCGCGAGGGTGGCATGCTAGAGCACTCAATTAGACAAAATGCAGTATAAA
>JAOSBM010000008.1:19496468-19515462 GCA_027568955.1 Erythroxylum tenue
TGGTCGGGTCGGCCATGTTGGGCCTGGGCTCGGTCATACCGACCCGTGGGCCGATCGATCCATTCATCAAAGATGTTGGGCCCAAGCCCGATCCATTGCTCTCCACAGCCCATCAGCCGAAGATAACTCTCCATGCAGAAGTAGGATTCCACGTAAAAACCTAACCCTAGCATCCCTCTCATATATAAGGTATGATTTCATCATAAGAGAGGTACGACAATCCTAACCCTAGTTCTTCCTTTGCTTCTAGCGATCCCACCTTCCCCAAAGAACTGACTTGAGCGTCGGAGGGGCTAATCGGGACACAACCCCCGACGCGCCTTTCTTTGTTTTGCAGGGATTTAGCATCAATCATCTCATGGATAACAGCCGACTCATGGATCCGACCAGCAACAATCAGTTCAGCCAGAATCCGGCAGAACCACTTTTAAATTTTTTTAAAATGGACAACTCTTTCTCTAAGTGTTTCTTAGCTAAAGTGAAATTCCTATGTAATAAAATAATTTACAATTAATAGGTCCTTTATGAGCGTGGCTTATTTAATCTTTGAATTGGTAGCTACTTAGCTCGTTATTAAGTTAAAAATGAACCAACCACTGGTGCAACCAAAATTATGCTTATTTTGCTTCGTTTCTTTTATTATTTGACTCTCGCCAAACGAAAGTTTTGGTGGAAACCAGAGAGTAAGCTAAAGAGACGGGCTACCTACTCTTTACTAGTGTTTATCCTTCTTCAACCAAAATAACAATAATAAACGAGCTCGTGCCCAATGAGTCAAGTAAAATCATCTTAGAGGAGTATGTATACTTTTAGACTATACGTAGCATATGTCGACCAAGTCAATTGGTGGGCGTACGTAATTAAGTAGCAAGCTAGTCTTAAAAGTCAGATATGTATTGTATACTTTTAGACTATACGTAGCATATGTGGACCAAGTCAATTGGTGGGCGTACGTAATTAATTATAAGTAGCAAGCTAGTCTTAAAAGTCCGTGTCACCACCACATTTTCAAAACTCATCCCTTCCTTGATGGTTCATACCGACACTTAGTATATAAGACGAAACTAGCTGGTCCTTTTTATGCCCTGAACCAGTTTACATCACAATTACCTCTTGGCGCTATTTGTGTTTGCATCACGTAGCAGAGAAATAGATGATCATGGGCGTCGGAGGAAATGACGGCATGTTCACCGTGACGGTGACCAATAAGGAGACAGTGGCAGCTGCTCTTCCACTGCAAGGACATTGGCTACCTTTATCCAACCTTGACTTATTGCTCCCTCCACTCGATGTAGGTGTTCTCCTTTGTTACAACAGAAAACATATCATAAGCTCTTCATTATCGAATGCTAGTTTTGGCTCCATGGTTGGTGCGCTCAAGAAAGGCTTGGCTGAAGCTCTGGTTTATTACTACGCCTTTTCCGGTGAGGTTGTGGCTAATTCATCTGGCGAGCCAGAAATATTTTGTAATAACCGTGGTGTGGATTTTTTTGAGGCTTTTGCTGATATTGAGTTCAAACACCTTAATTTGTTTAAACCTGATGAGATCATAGAGGCAAAGCTGGTGCCCGAAAAGAAGGCCGGTGTCCTTGCTGTCCAGGTCTGTCTCTGTCTCCATTCTCTGTTCTCCATTACGAAACTATATATACTCAATCTTACTTAGTTTAATTTCCCTTTAATTCACAGCTCTATCAATTCTAGAGTAACCTCTAACTGGTTAGTAGATACAACCAAAGCTTCTACATTTAAGTATAAAGCATCCTTTGCTGTAAACTTTGTCAGCCTCCTTGTATATGTTTGTGTCTCCTTCCTTTCCTCCAACATATGATAAGTTGAGAAGCATAATTGTCGTCTTTGGCAAGAAACTCAATTAGAAGAAGTAAGTGTATCAGTATTGACTTGTGAATCAAACGAGGGACCCCTTCCTTTCAATTCAATAACTAATCCTTGACACGCACTCATACGGGGAACAAGATCCTCTGTTTAGTTTTATGGTGTTTTATTGTGTTTAGTGAATCTCATTCATTTATTTATGCGGACCTCATGTTAATTTATGTGGGACCTATGCGGGATCCGCATAAATGAATGGCTGAGATTCACTGGACACAATAGACACCATAAAACTAGACAGAAGATCTGAACTCGTCGTATGGAGGACAAGTTAGAACAGAAGTGCGTAAAAATACAAATCAGTGATATTTATTTTTCCAAAGTTTTATCCCTGGAAAAAGATAGCCTCAAATATATTTATATAATGGGAACCACCACAATCTCGTTCTCAAAAATTAATATCAGGGTCTAAATCCACGTACCGTCCTTCAATTTTTTATTATTGAATTAAATATCATGCCTGCAGCAAGAACATGCATATATACTTATTTATCTATTTATATATGCTTTATATTGCCCCTATTATTATATTCGTATTTACGTCTTTTAATGTTCTAAATTTAAGACACACTGTAGTTCCTGGAACAAGATCCTCTGTCTAATTTTATGGTGTCTTATTATGTCAAGTAAATCTTAGCCATTAATTTATGCGGGTCTTACGTAAGTCCTATATAAATTAACTTGGAGCCCGCATAAATAAATGGCTGAATAATAAAACACTATAAAACTGGATAGAGGATCTGAACTCACGTTACAACAATTTTGGGAAACCGTGTCAGGTTAAGTAGAAAGCAAAAGGTGCTAAGGTTATGGAACATAATAGATTAAAAATTAATAACTCTTTTGGTCGAATATTAGTTTGCCATTGAATAATATGATAAGAATAATTAAAAAATTACGAAAGAATAACTAGTAAAAAAGGTAGAAAAATAAAAATATTTTATTATTAAACCCAGATAATGATCTCTCTTTATAATTTACTTTGGTGCAAGTAATTAAATCCACTTCTGTAATTAATATTTTTCAGGCAACTGAGCTGCAATGCGGCACTCTGGTGGTGGGATGCTCGTTTGACCATCGCATTGCAGATGCTTATTCCGTGAATATGTTCCTCGTGTCCTGGGCAGAGACGACTCAGTGCAAGCCAGTATCAGTTCTCCCATGTTTCAGGAGATCTCTATTAAACCCAAGAAGGCCTGGTGGTTTTGACCCTTTCCTAAGCAATTTGTATGTACCCATCTCCAGTATGGCTCCTCCCAAAGAGCCTGGTGATCAAGATAACGGAGATCATCTCATAAGTTGCATATACCACATCAAATCCGAGGACTTAAATCGACTGCAATTACTTGCCAGCTCCAATGGTACCAATATGACCAAGCTTGAATCGTTTAGCGCATTCTTATGGCAAAAGATCGCGAAATACGCCAACAAAGACGACGAAGGTGGAAGAAAAACATCGAAAATGGGAATTGTTGTGGATGGGAGGAGTAGGTTAAATGAAGATGAAGATGTTGGTAAAAAAAAACCAATGGCTACATACTTCGGAAACGTGCTATCTATTCCGTATGGTAGAAAGAGAGTTGACGATTTAACTGAAAATCCACTCAGTTGGGTAGCAAAGCAGGTCCATGATTTCCTTGAAACTGCAGTGACAAAGGAGCATTTCCTTGGACTCATTGACTGGGTTGAGGCTCATAGACCGGAACCAGCTGTGGCTAAGATCTATTGTAACGAAAGCCATGATGGTCCAGCCTTCGTGGTTTCTTCTGGGCAAAGGTTTCCGGTGAGAAAGGTTAATTTTGGGTGGGGTTCGCCAGTTTTTGGATCCTATCATTTCCCTTGGGGTGGAAATTCGGGTTATGTGATGCCAATGCCAAGTCCTGTGGGAAACGGTGACTGGTTAGTTTACATGCGCCTCTTTGCGAAGCAGATAGAATTCCTAGAGACTGAAGCTCAACATCTCCTTAGGCCCTTAACTTATGATTATCTTATGTCTGGTTAGCTATAGTACTACTACGTATTCCCCAGGGTTTAACTTATGATTATCTTATGTCTGGTTAGCTATAGTACTACGATGTATTCCCCAAGGTTACTTTCATTTTCCTACCTTCCTTTATTCATGAAAAATTATGTATGGTGTGTCTCTCTGCTTAATTACTGCTGTTATTGTTTGACATTAAACAAACCTGATGATGATGCTGAATGTATAAACATATTGAAGTTGAAACTTCTCCACATTCTTCTATTTTATTGCTAGTCACCATCGATTTCATTTCATGTCAGTATTTACACTTCCCTTATTGCTTTCTTCATCTTTTGCCGGTGAAAGACATCATCAATTTTGAATAAACCCATACGTGGACTAATAACTCCTGAAGCTGTTGCCTGGGTCATCGCGGAATTTTCGTTTTTTAATGGAAGTCAAGAGTTACGCATACAAATAATCCTCAAATTGAAATTATCGAGAATTGTTGATCTACTTGGCAGATCGCCAAGTTTGTGGCTGTTATCTTGTAATCTACTGTATATATAAAGAGAATACTAAGTCAAAAGAATTCTCTTACACCAAAAAGAAAAGTCATATGCCACCTTTGACGGTTCTGAATGATTTTCCTTTTCTTTCTATTTTTAAAACTCAAATTCAGATAAAAACATATTTATTTGTAATTGTAAATGTAATTATATTTTTAATAGATAATAATATTAAGGGTTAATTACAAAACAATCTCAAAATTTGCTCAATTTTTTAATTATAGTTCGAACTTCAAAAAATGTTCAAATTTTTAAATTTTTTCAAATTTATCCCCGATGTTGTTGTCTACGTTAAATTATTAATGAAATGACTTCGTTAATAAAAATGGAATCCCTAAATCAGTTTACACAGCTTCAGCCTTTTATTATCTGTTTATTCTCCCGATACTCTCAGTTATTTGTTTTCTGTTTGTTCTTCTGACGTCCCAAACTAGTCTCGTATTGTAACGTGCTGCATTAATAAGTTCTTCGTTTTCAGTTCGTTTTCTTGATGCCCTCAACATGAGAGTGTCGGGGCTGCGCAATCTAAAATTTGAAAGGTGAGGGTGTTGAGAGAACAAACTAAAAATGAAGGAAAAAAAGGAAATCAAAGCGTGAGATCATCATAGATGCGTAATCTAATTTAGGTTATTTTTAAACAACGACGTCATTTTAATTATTTGATTAAACGTTGTTTCTAGAATACGTGATAAATCATATTGGCAAATTTAACAGTGATACTAACGTTAAGTTAGAATTAGAAAAAATTAAAAATTTGAGCGTTTTATTGACACTTTTTGAAGTTTTAGGATATAATTGAAAAACATTAAAAGTAATATTTTATTGCCACTTTTTTAAGTTCGAGCTATAATTAAAATTTTGAATAAAGTTTGAGATTTTTTTTGTAACTAACCCTATTATTAAATAAAACCTAAAGATAAAATATTTTTATAAATTAACGAAATATATAATTTTATTTTTAATCTTTTTATAAAAATATTTATTAACAAATATTAGCAAAAATTACATTATAATTTATTAAAATAAATAAATTATTACATAAAATTTTATTTATAATTAATATAAAATTGAAACTAATTTTATTTAAAATTTATGTATTTAAGTTTAAATTATATTAGCAAATAATTATTTAAATTAAAAAAAAAACCAAATTTAACACAAATATTGCCTTTGATCAAAGAATTTTTTTTAGGGGAGTTAAAATATATTCATACCAGAATTGGATAAGGTTACAAAGTCTTTGCAACTTAATGACTTATTCTCCATCGAAGAATATTACATGCATGTTGGAATGGTTGAAATATTTCGAACCATAAAAAGATCAAATTGGAAGCCGTTTTCACGGACTTGACCCAAACTTCTGAAGTTTGGTGACATAAATATGTACATAAGTATATCATACGCGGTGTTTGGTAAATGGGGAAGCAGTAAGGAGTAAGGACTCCGCTTACTTGTACGTGATAATCGTGAGAGATATATAAAATAAAAGTGTAAACGGTCCAACGTGGACTATTAAAAATAATAATTTTATAGGATGGATCAACCTAACCTTACATTATTGACCATTCCCTAGCTACATACGCTTTGTCATTTTGTTGGTGATGATAGTTCAGCTTCAACCATATTATCGCGAAATTAGTAAGAAAATGGCTTAATTTTTTATATGCCAAATCCGTATTGACTTTTAAACCAATTAGTGGATAGCAACCTAATTCATTGCGTTTTCCCTAAGTTGTACGTACGTGATGCTCAATGTAAACAGATGGTTAAAACCAGAAAAGATCTTTTGTCCAGTTTTATGGTGTTTTATTGTGTCCAGTGAATCTCAGCCATTCACTTATGCGGGTTCCGCGTGAATTCTACATAAATAAACGCGGAGCCCGCATAAATAAATGGCTGAGATTCATTGCACACAATAAGACACTATAAAATTGAACAGAAGATCTGAATTCGGTTAAAACAGCTAATACTGACCCACTTAATGTATAGATTATAGGAGGGTCAATCCAGAAGCTTGCTCCTCCATTTATAGAGAGTTGAAATCTTGGCAAAGCCTTTATGCATAAAAATTCTTTCCTAAAAGAATTTCAAACTTATTATGCTTGTTATTGACCATGCTCCTTTTATATAAATCCATACATCTTTTTAAATTTATAAAAGTTTAAAATTTATTATAGACAAATAAATCGCTAAAATATAATATATTTTCAAATATTTTTGAAATAAAATGAAATTTAAAGGGAAATACCATCTCGTTTTCATATAAACTTATAGAATAAAAATATGGAATTAACAAATATATTAAATAAAAACGTTCCATAATTAGCAATTTAACTCTTATCCTATTAAGATAGGATGTTTCCTTTGCAATGATAATTCTTAATCCTGACTTTGATGTAATCAAAATATAAGAGTTGAATATAAAACTATAATAAATTCAATAAAAAAGTAATTTAGAGTATGAAAAGCTAAAATTAAAAAAAAAACAATTTCAATTAAAGAAAAAACGAAAAGTACTTTATTGAATTGTTCAATCCTATTAAATTCATGAAACTTGTGAAAAACAAAGAGTTTAAATTGATAGATAAAATTTTGTAATTAAATATTTTAAATTTAGAATAATTTATTTGACTAAAAAACATAAATATACATGATTATTCTTATTAATTGTCTTTGTAACTTATTGTGTTTTAAAGTTAAATATTCTAATTGGATATATTGATCTTAAAATTTTCTAATTGATTTTGTATGGTTTTAAAATTTATAAATATATATAAAATATAATTTATAAATATAGTTATAAAATTTTGATAGTTATATCACAAAATTACAAACAACTTTCTTCCTGTTATAACTTTAATCAATCTCTAATATTATTTTAACATTAATCATAATTTTTTAGTTGCTTAAGTTCTTTTATGTGTATTAAATGACTTTAAAATATGTAAAAGATGAAAAAGACTTTTATGCTAATTATTTATGTAAGTTAATAGGAGATAGTGATATGAAATGAGAAAGCCATTTGATTGTCTTTGTTTCGACATTAATATGGACATATACTAATTAAAATTCAAAGAACTTTCGTTAATTTTCTTGACTTTATTTAAATATAAGAATTAAAGTAGTGATAATTATATATAACAATGCTACAAATTAGTGAATTACCACTCTCATTTGTGTCAATCTATATATATATATATATATATATATATATATAATTGAATGTCATTTCTACATAAAAAAACTTTATAGTTTAATGAGAAAATAGATTTCACAGCTGATGGATGGCTCCGGACAACCTATATCTAATCAATATACTCTTGGATATGGCGCAAGGCTTCTTTACGGAACTGATGGGCAAGGAAATATCGGAACAGATGACTTCCAATATAAAACAGCTTATGGAAAGCTTGCTCAACTTAGACATTAAGAAGTTCCTTATAGCTCCATTCACTGAATCGAATGTGAAACAATCAATATATTCGGTCTGAACCCTTCCAAAGCACTAGGCATCGATATGGGTTTTCTGCAGGTTTCTTTCAAAACAT
Source organism: Erythroxylum tenue (assembly GCA_027568955.1). Taxonomy (NCBI): domain Eukaryota; kingdom Viridiplantae; phylum Streptophyta; class Magnoliopsida; order Malpighiales; family Erythroxylaceae; genus Erythroxylum; species Erythroxylum tenue. The sequence goes on from JAOSBM010000008.1 coordinate 19,504,439, forward strand.
GGGAAATTGTTTACGGAGGCTGTATTAGAATGTTCCTCTACAACAAAAATGCTACGGGAGGTGAACCATTACATTATGTTCTTTAGGATGTTATCAACATATCACAAGGAGCATTTGTTCCGGGGAGAAACATCGGTGACAGTATTATGCTTATGCAAGATATGATCAGTAACTATGAACCAACAAGAAAATAAAGAGTTGTATGATGAAAATCGATTTCTTTAAGGCCTTAGATACAATCAGCCAGAACTTCTTACAAACTTGCTTGGAAGCTATGGATTTCCTAGCTTGTTATGAGCAGTGGATAATGTCGTGTCTACAATCAACTTATTTCAGTGTTTTAATCAACGACCAACCATCCAGAATCTTTCATACAGCTAGAGGTATTCGGCAGGGGGATCCGTTATCCCCATACCTCTTTACCATAGCCATGGAAGCCCTGTCTTGGTTGCTCAATAAGCTGACAGTTACTTATGGCGCATTCAATTTCCATCACAACTGTCTTTTAACAGAATTTCTCACTTAATATTCGTTAAAGATCTTGTACTTCTCTCTGGAGTTGAACAAATGTTTGTGCAGCTGGTGAAGAATACTTTGGCGTTATTTTCCAAATGGACGAATCTACAGATTAATCAACAGAAGAGTAGCTTATATTTGTCGTTGGATGTGCGTAATCCAGAGCTGTTTAGTACGATAATTAGGATGAGATGCCACCCCCCATCGTTTAAATACCTTGTTGTACCCATCACCCAGGGCGTTCCTATAGTTTTATAGGTCCTGGGCGAAATTAAAAAAAAGGGCCTCAATAAATTGACAGAAATATAAATGACTCAATTTATAAGTTTACATAATTAAAAATATTAAAAATAAAAAAAGAGTAAAAATATATTAAAAATCAGAAACTTTACTTTTAAATTATACTCAGAACTCAGAAGACAGAATCGTAAAATTTTTTGCTGCTAATTTTTGAGTTTGAGTATTTTAAATATATATATATTGATGAAAATAAAAAAATTAAAAGGTTAAAGTATACTTAAATATTTTAAGACTATTTATAAGCATGAAGACCACAAAATTACCTTTACTTCGCAAAAAAAAAAAGTTATATAACGTTAAAGTCAAGAACGTTACAACTTACAAGTAGAGAGCAACTTACAAGCAGAGAGTGTTTTTTTTTTTTTGGTACAAGTAGAGAGTGTTTTAAAGCAATATTTTGTAACCCAAAAAACACTCAGAATTAAGCTTGTTGGGTAACAACAACTTAGAGAGGGGGCTGTTGAAATGGGGCCCCCTCTCATAGTGGGCCTTGGGCTGCCATCACCTCTTCCAAACTGAAATTTTCATATTGCATCCAACTCATGGAAAAGCTAAAAGGAAGGGTAAATGTGTGGCAGAATAGACATCTATCTTATGCTGTAAGGGTGATCTTAATAATTTCGGTTCTGAATATCATGCATATGCATTAGGCTGCTCACATAGCTCTGCCTAAGAAAGTGATAAAGGAAATAGACAAACTACTCAAAGCTTTCCTATGGAGGGATCAACTGACCATGCTAAGCAAGATAAAGTAAAGTGGAGTTAAATCACTAAACCGAAGAACCAAGGGGTGTTAAGAATCATTTCTATTACAAATATCCAGAAGTTGTTAATGAGTAAAAGGATATGGAGACATTTTAATGATAGAGGTGTGTTATGGGTTAAATGGATTGATGAAATCCATCTCAGTAATGCTAATTTCTGGAACTCTTCCCATCACCTCAACAATCGTGGGTATTCAATCATATTTTGAATATGCGCAACTTTATATATCCATACATCAAACATGTAGTTAGGAATGGGCAGAATACATCATTGTGGTATGATAATTTGTAATACACCACTATCATAGAGCATATGCCCGAACATCTAGAGGACATTCGAGAACATACCCTATGAGAATAACATGTTAGAGCAATCACATTTACTTATTATGGCATCACACATAACACAAGTAATTTAACATGATCAAAACACCTCATTTCATTCACAAAATAAAACTTACTTACATTGTAACATTACAATTCATATCCATCTATTAACATTACATAAACTTTGAGACTTTAAAACTCTATACAAAAAGTTCATCACGAAATGATAAGCTAAACAAAAGTATTCTATCTAGACTCCGCAGGTATCAGCTGATCAGGCCTTTGAGCCATTCTTGTTTCAAAAATTGATAGTACCAGACTTCTACTAAATGTCTTTAGAAGTTAGGTCTCTTTTGCACCTAAAAATTAACGTTGCAATTTCGACGAGTTTGCGAACTCAGTGAGTGAACCATCATTGATGTGCTCACTTAAGCTAGAACACAAACATCACAAGTATATAACCAAGTTCACAAGTATATCACATTTTCCAATTACAATTCCACATCATCTTTCATCATATTTCAGTAAGTTCAACATGTACACAAACTTTGCATATTACTATATTTGAACAATTCAACAATTCATCACAAATTCATTTATACTATCAAATTTCACAAGTGCAACATGAATACGAACATTTCATATCATCATTTCAGAATAAATCAGTCATTCATCTCAATTATTTATATAATGCATGTCAAATTATAAATATGCAAATGAGCATGTGACTTTACTTTCATTTTTATTTTGTTGTGACCGAGCGCCTATTTACTGTCCCATATCTATTGTGGATACCTAACTCATTTCATATATTGTCTCGTACCCATTATGGATATCGGGCTCATTAATAACTGAGCTTGTGGCTCTTGTGGACATTTCTAAGCTTTAAGCTTTTTTTTTTCACTTTGGTCAATTGGGTCACAACTTCTTTATCTGATCATGCATAATAATGTGATCGAATGCATCAATTCACATAATATACTATCAATAACTTTCATTCAATGTCCGCGTTCATTTATCACATTCATTGTATCTGAGTCCGACATTTAACATTCAATTGAGTACACATTTTTCATAGTCACATTCAATCAGAAAGCACTTCTAATGCAATCTTGAATATCAAACTCCTCGGGCCAACAATGTCCAGAATCATGACCATCATATACATAACAATTTAATAATTGAAAGTTAATCTAAAACAATTCAATCGTAGAGTGAAGACATCTATGTTGACTCACAGTATGCTCCAGATAAGTTATTGCCTTGATGATCCGGTAATGTCTGAATGTTGACAATCTACTTGTGCTTCTTTAATCATGTAATACACACATATAGTTCACACATTACTAAGTTGATCAATCATACGATTATTCAATCATACACATATTTATATGTCATGTTCAATGCATGCTCAATTGACTATTCTGGGTATGTATCCTTAATCACAAGTCTTGATCATTCAAATATTATAGCTTATACATAACTTGTTTACAATTTAGGTTTGTGCCTTAGTAAAACTTAATTACCCTAAATTTATCAATCCTTTCCTAGAATTATATATTCACACAATTTCCCAATTCTCATTCAGTTATACCTATTTCACATTACTCATATCCTTTAGATCACATTTGCATTCATAAGAACATCTTTATACCATTAATAACTCATAAATCCAAATTTAAATACATTGATATCAAACAATCCATTCCATAAATTATAGCATCAATTAACAACATAAACTTATCAAACACTTAATCAATTAATCCAACATCAAGCTAGGTTCATTTCAAGCCCCAATCAAGTGCAAATGCACCTAAGTAAAGTAAATTATCTTTATGTGGTTGAAATATCACATAAAACTGAACTTTTCTCACTTCCATGCATTTCCCATGATCATAGGAAGGAGTTAATGTAGCTCCCAAGATCGTGGGATAGGTAATTCGAAGGTGCATTGTCCAATTGCCATCAAAATTTCCAGATTCTTACATCTTTATACCAAATTCAAAACATCTTCATCATAGTCCATTAATTATACCTTAATTATACCTTAACTATATTTCAATTCCTCATCAATTTCATCTCTAATTCCAACTTAAAATCATTCAATTGGTAGCTCATAAAATATGGTCTTTTATGCATCAAAATCAAAACATAAACTTTCATTCACTAATATACATGTAGTCCTAGTTTTTTTTTCCATTCCAAGAACACTACATTAATACCTTTCTTTGGCATAAATTCACCTTCATTATACTTCAAATCTCAATATAATTCATCCATGTTACAACCTATAACCTAAGGTTTTTATACATAAAAAACAAGACATGAAAGTATCCAATTTATGCATCATTTTTCTGGCACACTTCACCATCAACATCATATACATTTTATCCCAATCCAATCATCATAAACTCTCTATTATAACATGCCATAAAAAACAATCTTTTACTTGTCTAGCTCAAATTTCCACCTCAATGATCAGGCTAATTTAGCTCTCCATACATGCAAAATCATCACCAATTTAAGGTAGAAATAAGTTGGTTTTCGGCTAGGATAAAAGACCATAACAAGAACTACAATATTTTGGTTCTATAGCTATCTTGTGAAGGATAAAAGCATGGATTTGGCGTAGCAATTTTGTAAGACTTAAACCAAAATTCAGAGATGTGAGATGGAAGCAAGTTTTGGTGAAGAGGGTGAAGAAAGAAGAGATGAACTCAGCAAAAACTTTTCCAGCATTTGCTTAATTTAACTAGGTTCAAGGTGTCATTATCTTAGATTAACATTTTTCCTTAAGCATGCATCCTATTTTTCCACTCCATAGGTTGCCAAATGTCACAATAATATTAGGCAATTTGTCACTCAATGATCAATGCCATTTTTCAATTAATTACCTGTGCCAAATGTCACTCAACTATCTATGCCAAATGTCACTCAATTATCTATGCCAAATGTCACTCAATTATAGGCTTAGTCATCCTAATTTTTTCATGTGTCCACTTGTTTTAACATTTGACATTTTCCTAGACTAAATGTACATTTTAATTCATTAATTTTCTAATTGTAACAATAAATTCCAAGCTTACTAATTATAGTCTACCAAACCAAAATTTAAGACATAAATAACACATAATTCACATCATGATCATTAAAAACCTTCCATACCCTAGAATATGTCAATTGAGTGCATATATTATCTTTGCAATGTGTACTAAATCATAATTCATGTGTGTATGCTAATGATATGCATGTGAATGAAATGCATTTTATGAATTCTCAATGATATGACCATGTGCAATAATCTAAGGCTCTAACTCTCAATATAGAAAATGGGCTATTACTTAATTGGTCTGTTGCTAGTCCTCTAATCTAAAGGGCATAGCTGTTTCAGCTGCATAACTGACTGCCTCCTCATTCAAAAGTAGTGAGCATTATATCTAATTGTCAAGGGCATGGTGACTTTAGAGGATTTACTGCCTTGGAGCGACACTTGCCTGCAATCCATGCAAATTAGAGTAAAGAAATAATTATATGGACACCACAATCATCAGGATTATTCACCATCAAATTTTGTCGAGAAATACAAAACAGAGTCCATAAAGTGGAACGATACAAACTCATATGGAAGAAAACTATCAACCACAAAGTAACCATTATTGTGTGGCTTGCGATTCAAGATCGATTAAAGACCAAAATACGTTGGCATGGCATACAAGACACAATGTGTGTGTTATGTATAGAACTGGAGGAAACTTGTGACCAGCTATTCTTCAATTGTCGATATTCAAAAATTGTATGGGGAAAAATACAACACATATTGAACATGTTGAACCATACATATGAATGAGCATTAATGTTACAACTATTTATATCCATGACCAATATTAGACAACCGAATGTGGTGCTGCTTAAGGCTGGTTTTACGACAACTATATATTTTATTTGGAAAGAAAGGAACAAGCATCTTTATTAAGGTCATGGTGAAGATAAATACCAAGTTGCCGACAGAATTATTAACTAGATAAGAACAACGAATGTTGTTAAGAACATGGACAATCAACTCACCACGGACATGAAGTACAAATGGCATTTATAACTAGCTGATCTTTTATTTTCGTCAGGAGCTGATGATCTCCTTAACACTTTTTTGCACATTGCATTTTAGTTAGATTTTGTATAAAACAAAACTTATTATAATGGTGTAATAGTTTATGCTATTGTGAATATATTATCATTTAATTAAAAAAAAGAAAACATATTTTATATAAGGATGGCATCAATTATACTAATATGAGTAGGAATGTGATGATGTCCAATTTAACCCATAGTTAAAATTTGTTAAAATATTATATTTTTTTATTTTTTATAAAATATTTTATGTAAATGATTAAAACTGTATCAATGTAAATTTTAATTAGGCTATAAATTAGTGTTATAGTTCTTTTTAATTTGATTTTCACTTTCATCACTACTTTTGGTGTTATTTTGTTATAGTTGTCAGTTAAATATGACATTCTAACTAGTGCAATGATCAGTAGGTTATACAGAATTCAATATGTTACTATGTTTGCTAAGAAGAAATTACTATTAAAATATAACTTAAATTCTATAGATATAACAAATTGATTGAATATAAGTAGGGCTAGTAATTTTTAAGAACATATGATACGTTTATATTACAAATTTTTAACAAAGTGTCTAGATATAAATAATAGGGTAAAATTCGTTGGACTTTCCTCTGGCTTGACATATTATCAATGTATTCCCTTACTTTTAAAAACTATCAATAACCCTCATATAGTTTTAGTTTTATAACACATGTCGCCTTATTGTCAACTTTTATTATAAACTTTAACTGCAAATTTCAAAACGACATCATATAGTGCCATATCTAGTGTCACGTGTAAAAAATAACATCATTTGAAGTCTACTTTTAGATTTTTAACAAAAGTTGATGGCAAGAAAGATGGATGTTATAAAACCTAGACTATAGGGGGCTATTGATAGTTTTTAAAAGCCAAGAGATACATTCATAATATATCAAAGCATAGGAGGCCCAACAAATATAACCCTAAATAATATTACATGTGACTTATCATCATCTCTAATTCCAAAAATAGTGATATTAAATATCATATAAAATCAGTAAAATAGTTAGTTTATAATATTCAAGTTCTAAGTAACTAATTCCTTGTTTAATATATAATTATTTTGTTAGTTTTAACTCTAGTGATGGGTATTACCTAGTACTTGCAAGGTCCAAATATAGGCTTTTAACCTCATACCATTCTAATACTTTTATTTCACTTCTTTCTTTTTGTTACTTGTATCATTTATCTTTTACTTGGAAAATTTATAGCTATTATTCTTTTGTATATTAATTTGTGCATAAAGTTACCTTATTTTGGTATTAGATTCCCTGTTATTTTTTATATTGAATATTACTTTGTATCTTAGCTAACTATAACATGAAGTAAATTGTTAGAGAGAATTGAAAGAGGAAAGTCGTACCTAAAGTGCATTGAATAATGTCTATAATGCAGATGAATTTTTAGAGGAAGAGAGATGAATGTCCAAAATAGGAAAGTGATTAGGAAAAGATTTGTGGAGAGAGAAAGTTTAATATATTTATGAATATGTGGCAATTACTAGAGTTGACAAAACAACTCGAATTCGTTCTTCTTAATCTGACTCAGCATGAAGTTAATAGATTTGATCTAAAATGATCATGTTCAAGTTTTTTTTAAAAAAATTGAATTGTGGATCTAGTTTGGGCTTATGCTTCATAATCTAGCCCATTATGAAGTTTAATATACACATACACACACACACACACACACGAACGCACTCTCTCTCTCATATATTGTTAGGATTTCAAGTGTAAGTGAGAATCCCACATTGGAAAGAGATGGAACTAGTGAGGGATATAGAATTGAAAAGGACCAATAAACCTAATGCCTTAAGGTTTTGGGATGAAGTTTGGTGTTAAGGCTCACAAGTATATTCCCTCACTAGACCTATAATGAAGATCTCCTATGAAAGTGGGCTCCCCAGATCCAACAAGTGGTATCAGAGCTGATAGTTCGGCAAGGGGCGAGTATAAAGACTATAGTTGGATCCCATGGTTTCCTCCCCACGTGGAAGAGCAAGGAGACTCCTGGTGGGTCTAGACTAGTTGAGTAGAAGGACTCTTGGTAACACCATAAACTCAAGCTACTAAGAAAAAGGCTTTTACTGAAGGGGGAGTCCAAGCCTAATGTGGAAGTTCACACTTGAGGGATAGATTGTTTGAATTTCAAATCCCACATTAGAAAGAGGTGGAACTAGTGAGAGGCATATAAGTGGAACCATAAACTTAATGTCTTAAGGTTCGGGTTGAAGTGTGGTGTCAAAGCTCACAAGTATGTTCCCTCATTAGGCCAATAATGAAGATCTTCTATGACAGTGAGCTCCTCAAATCCAACATATATATATATGTATATATATATATGTATATATATATATATATATGTATATATATTCTCTTCCACCTTTTCCTTTAGGTCATCTATCGCAGGACACTACTCCTCTTGTCGATGATTTTTATTTCTTTTTAGTATTTGCTTTTTTGCCTTGCTTCTCTATGTCTAATGCTTGTCAATTAATAGGTTTTGCTACTCCTCTAATGGTGTGGACTTATCTTCTCTAATGTTGCCTTTCTCTTTTAGCTTTTCTAATATTTTTCTTGTCTGAACTATATGCTTCATACTTATTTTGTCTTGTTTGGGCTCTTCTCTAATGCTTCTCTAGATGTTTGTATTATTTTGTTTCTCTGAGATGTTTGGATTTGTTACTTGGTAAGCAATTGATAACTGGAGGCCAAAAAAGATGAAATATGTTAAAACTTTTTAGTCAGATCAAGTCGAGTCAAGTCAAATTAGGGCTTAATAGTTTGAGTTCAACCGAACTTTGAGCCATCTAAACTAGATTGAGTTCAAGCTAGAGAAATTTGAATTATGACTGATCGAGTTTCAAGTCGAGTTTAGGCCACATATTAAGAGAGTCAGGTCAGATTGAGTCAGGCTAATAATAGGTTCTACCCATCAAACATGCTTGTCCCAACCCATTGTTGACATGTACATCTAGTTTTTCTTTTTTATTTTTTAACAAGATATAAAAAGGTTATTTGAAATTGAAGTCGAATATGTATTGAAAGATTAGGTGAAAATAGATAATAATTTGTTATCAAGAGTACAACTTGAACGTAAAAATACATTTTTCTTAACAAGGAGTGCATCATCTGTAAGGTTTACCATTTAGTAAAATTTCAAAAAGGTTATCAAGTCAATTGATATAGTTTTTAGAATTTTAACAAAGGATCTAATCCATGAGTATTCTTGGTTAATTAGTAGCATTTGGCTAATAACCAACCATTAGTTTCATGAAGATAATCCTAGTTCCTCGACCATGACACAAAGCCCCCGCTAATTGAATGCCATCAATTTTTCAAAAGGACAATCTTATGTGATTGAAGTATGAACTACATCGATAATAATAAACCTTTCTATTTTATTAGTAGGTAGGTTTAAGAATTCTTTGAAAAGTTCAAATATAAGTCTAAATGATAAAATATTTGTCTTATGATCTTTCTAATATATATTTTAAAGTGTCTAATTTTAAATTATTAGTAGCTATGTCAACAAAAGTTCTATAAAAGTTTCCATCTTCGGAACAAAGAAACAAATATTACAATATCCACGAAAAATATTAGAAGAGGAAAGCATCACAAACAAACTCCAACAGACTTAAATCAGAAAAAGATCAAGATATATTAAAATTTATCTTGAGGAAAGATGTGTATGAGTTGTTAAAAAGAGAAACGAAAGACATATGCTAACAAAAAAATTAAATAAAATCTTTCAGCTAACATATAGATGTGGATAAGGGCTCTACATATGTGGTGAAGGTAAGGTTAGGCAAAAAGAGGGAGAAAAATCTTAGCTTAGAACCAAATCAATATTAGGATATGGTACATTTTTCCATCATAGTTCACTATATTCAATGTGACATCTAGGTCATTAAGAAAATGAATAAAGGTAGTTGACTACAAACAAAATGTATTGCCTAAAACGGTTAGTAAATCACAAGTGACTGTAGTTCAACAATCTTAAAATTTTTAAGTTGAAAATGGTTTCCCCATTTGAAAACATTAACTTGCTTTTATATATCTTGTTTTACTTTCTAGTTCCACCAACCCAACAAAGCCCCAAGCTTGAGAAATAGAAATACGTACATGCAGATGCCCCTGGTTATATTTATTATCATATATAGGAATCTTAGAAGACGCGAAGTCAATTAAGGTAGCTCAACTAATATTCGCTATCATTACCTGTTTTCTGTCTCTCTCCTGTCGATTAGATTGCATGGCTTCTTATGGTATTATCGTTTTCAATTTTAATTTTTATAAAGCACATCTAGTTTATTAATCAATAAAATATTGTTTATTTTTTTGAAAAATTATAATTATTTAAATAACTCTGTAAAGTATGAATACATGTATATTTATAACTAATTACTTGATTAGTTATTAAACTACCAGGAGTTTCTTCAATGAACTTGAAATTATGTGATTTCTCATTAAAGACAATTATATAAGCTGGGTTTCCGGAATTAAGTCTGTATACCAAGTGCAATTAGCTAGATGTAGATCATCTCCTTACAGATTCTTGGCATTGGAAGGCTAGCAGGGAAGGTTTGGAAACTAAATATTTGGAAATAGGACAAGTCAGAGATAGCGTGACATTTGAATTTGGGAGTTAATAATTGGGTTGGTTTTGTTTAGTTGAGATGAACACAAGTTTTGATTAATAATGAATTAGTGGATTTAATAAAAAGAGAATGCATATAAATACATAAGAAATGAGTGCGAAAACAATTGATCTCATAATTTAGCTAACATTATACCTTCCACTCACATATATTTAAAAGATCCCCTTTGCACTTATGTGGAAGGCTAAAGTTTGAATAACTTGCATATATGAGTAAAAGGTTACTGATCACTAAAGCTAAAAGAAGAAGAAGAAGAAGAAGAAGAAGAAGAAGAAGAAGAAGAAGAAGAAGAAGAAGAAGAAGAAGAAG
>JAOSBM010000008.1:19583566-19597110 GCA_027568955.1 Erythroxylum tenue
TGTAGACCAAAACAACCATACGATTAATTACCATAGACTAAGTACATATGTAAATAGCTATTTGATTCATTGAAGACTATATATATCTCCTAGAGCAAGTTGCATGCATTTTAGTTAACTGATAGCACAAAAGAATGAAAACAACCTACAATGCGAGCAAGGAGAATGTGACTATCGAAGAAACAGAGGGAGCCATACTTCTACCCAAAACAACTACCACGAAAATGAAAAAAAAAAAAAAGATTAGCACAAAAACCTGTCAGAATACTTTACACATCTGAAAATCTCAGTTTAATAGATGGCAAACTCCTCCATCCACATTCGTGGTCATATTTTCCACATTCATTGTCCATTCAATATTTACATGCACCAACAGAACCACTTTGTTTCTTCATTTTACTGTTCTACATTTCAAACGGAGCAACCTGAACTTTCAGAAGTACTTTCAAATAAGCTTCATCTATGACCAGAAGACACATCCCTACTCCATCATCATACCATATCTATGTACATACTAAAACTACAGAGCGATGAATGTAAAATATGACAAGACCAAATGGACAGATTAGAATGTAGTGCATGGTTGACTGCACTTGTTTCGCAATTTGACACAAGAGGTCATATCAAACTTTATACATATGGAAAGGATATGCTGCCTGACTTACACTGTAGGTAACAGAACAATAAGCCACTTGACGGAATTTAGAACTCAGCTTATGAATTAAAACACAGACAAAATGGTGCCCAAAATACAGCATAAATAAAACTGAAACTAACAATCAAAAGCAACAAGCTCTCGCACAACACTGCTCCTCCTCCTTCTACAACAACAACGACTACTGCAACCACCACCAGCCACTCGTGTCAGTCTATAAGAACAAGAAATTTCATTCCTATGAAAGAAGAAATGATAACAGGGAAGATGAGGAGTAAAGTGGTCAGCAAAGAAGCACAAAACCCAAAAACAATGGATTTAATTGAGATGAAGGTGTTTACTTTGGAAGGAGCTCAGCAACATATGATGCGTAAATCCAAAAACAAAGTGAAAGGAGAATCATATTGCACAAAAAGAAGGGACAGCACAATAAATCTAAAAGTTGAAAACAAAAGACAAAGGATTTTATGAACAAATATAAGGAAAACAAGATAAGAAGTAATTGGGTTGGAGAAACAGAGGGGGGACCGAATATGCTAAACGAATAAAAATACGTGACTTCTATTGTATATCAACTCATCAAGTTAAGAGCATCAGAGAGCAAAAAACAGAAAGGTTAGAGCTTGAGCTATTCGAGAACAAGGAAGGCAGAGAGAGAAAATCCCACCATGGAATCCAAAGACAGAGCTTTAAAATTTGAAGATGAGAAAGAGATATACCAAACGTTGAGATAAAACAATCATCCTTCTGCAGCAGCTGTTTCTCCTACCATATTATGGTTTGAATGATGAGAACTGTAGACTAACAAGAAATCCATTAATTAAGACAAAAAAAAAAGAATAAATAGGTTGAATTGAAGGATAGAATCATAGCATTGGCAAGTGAGTAAGTAGAATCACGATTGTGATTAATCACCAGTCACGATTCATGACTAGTAACTAAATTTAACTATTTCAGACAAAAATTAATATTCACTTTATTTTTTTAATTATTTTTACTCAATTTGCTTCTTCACGTAACTTTTAGTTGATTGATAAAGATGTCGCCCAAACTTCGGTGCTGTCCACCCTCCAAATGCTCTTTTTCTTTGCTTTAATTATCTTCAGTTAAATAATTATAGTATTTTTTAATTATAATATCTTTATTTCTTGCTCAATAACAAAATTAATTATTTTTAAATTATTAAATTTATTAATAATTGTTATATTATTGACTGTTTATTAAAATAAATAATAATAATAGTAAGCTTTAAATGTGCCGATAAACGGTTGTTCGTATCACATATAATTTGCACGATCGTGGATAACAGACAAAAGAGACAGCAAAGCATAAGAAAGTAGAGCCTAGTTAGCAGTTTCTGAAAAGGAATCAATAGCTTTAGCTAATTTGTGACGTCACTACCGAGAAAAGGCCATATTAGTATTATTACTAGAGGACCCATTTTTCCCAAATATCGCAATCGACAATTTGCAATATAAATGGATGCCATTGCCCAAATTTTAAAAAAACAAAATCAAAATCAAAATCAAAGTCTGCCTATACCGCTTCCTTTTAGTTTTTTCTTTATTTTATTTTATATCATATTCTTTTCCGGTGTTTGACTTGGGAGAGTGAATTTGTAATTGTATATCTCTCCAAAAGGGCTAAATGGACTATAACGTTTATACTGGTATAATAAATAGACCTTAACGTTTCACGGTATTTAAATTGAACCTAACGTTTGTAAAATGTTCAAAATTAACCATAATTTTTAGAAAACATTCAAACTGAATCCTAACCACTAACGGTGTTAGGACACCACCAGTTATTTGCTGATGTAGCTCAAAAATTTCTAATGTAATTTTTTTTTAATTTTGTGGATGTGAGACCTACTAGAAGTGGACATGAAATTTTTTATTAGACCTCCAAGTAAAATGTTGTGTTTTTTTTACGAAGAAGAGGAGACGCTATGTTTTGTTGTTAAACGCAGCGCTCCTCCTTTAACTTTAAAGCTAAAAACTCTCCGCCTGAAATTGAAACACTGCATTTTGTTTAAGCAGCTCTCCTCCCTTAAACCCAGCGTATGCAGAGGAGGAGACGCAACGTTTTGAAGAAAAACAAACGCTACGTTTGCTTATTCCCTCCTCCAATCCCTAATGATACGGAAACCTCAAGAAAACAAGGTTCTTGAAACTCGTTAATTCTATTGATCAAAACCCGAACTTTTTATTCAATTAAATATGCTAGATCAAACCTCAAATCATAAGTTTGAGACCCAATCCCAAAGAAATCAGAAATCAATTTACGTTGCAAGTACTTACTTATTGATGCAAATCAATTTCTTGAAGTAACTATGAAGATATTCACGCCTTACTTGAAGAATTCAATTCTGAAATTTTATTAATCATCAAATCTCGGGTTACAAGGACATAATAAGGTATAAATACCCTTGACCAAGTCCTAACCCTAATGGGAATAGGTTTGCACCTTTAATGAAAACTAGGCTAATCCTAACAAATCTAAGAGTATCTAGCCCATTAAACATAATCTGATCTAAGTCTTTTTAGGAATAATGGGCTAAACATATTAAAACAAACAAGTCTCAAAATAATCCAAATAAACAAAGAGGGGCGTATGGGCCTTATTAAGCAACTTTAACAGGCCCACACGCTTGGTTCATATCAAACTAAGCTTAAAAAAACTAAGGCATGTGACTTTTAATAAAAGCACATGCTACTAACTAAAAAAACAGCCCATAAACAAATTCTTGGGCCTAAAATAAGAGGTAATAAATAACAAGCCCAAATTATCAAAATGCGCCCCAAACAAGACTTGAGCTTGTTTCCCAAAATGGCTAAGCACTAGCCTCTTCTAACACATCCTCCAATAAAGTCACAAGCTTGGGTGTGCCTTGGTGTTCCTCCATAGATGTTTCGTCCTCCTCATGTACTTAACTTATGATTTGGGCTTGAACAAAAGCTTGTATTGCTTGTTTAAGCCTTGAAGCTTGTTGCATTGTAATTAGACCACTTGGCATGTGTAGCTTGTCAAGTTGATGTGTAAGACGTAGAATTCCATTGTAAAGGCTGGTTGTATCTTCCCCTCCCTCCTCAAAAGGATTCGTCCTTGAATCAGACCCTACATTATTAAAGGGAGAGAGATCAGCAACATTAAAAGTAGCAAACACTTAATACTTTGTAACAGCCCAGGTCCCCCGCTCGCAGGTATTGTCCGCTTTGGGCCCAATCTCTTAATGGATTCGAGTCCGCATGGTTTTGCCTTTCCCAAACCCTTAGTGACTCCAAGAAAACGCGTCTACGAGGGAGATATCTGTACCCTTATAAGGCATGCTTCGTTCTCCTCTTCAGTTGATGTGGGATTTGCATCCACCCCTTAAGGAGGCCCAGCGTTCTCATTGGTCACAACAGCCCGGGTACTGGCTCTGATACCATTGTAACAGCCCAGGTCCCCCGCTCGCAAATATTGTCCGTTTTGGGCTCAATCCCTTAGTATATCTGAGTCTGCACAGTTTTGCCTTTCCCAAGCCTTTAGTGGCTCTGAGAAAATGTTTCTACGAGGGAGAGGTATCCACACCCTTATAAGGCGTGCTTCGTTCTCCTCTCCAGCCAATGTGGGATTTGCATCTTATATTGAATTAAATGAGGCCTAAAATAGTTAAAGACCATAATAGATGGGAGATGTTATGGATAAGTGAAATTAATATGCATTTGAAATTAAATGATTCAAGAAAGATAAATGAGTTAGATGAATTAACACCGAAGATATGGAATAAAATGAGATAGACCTAAGAGTTATGTGTATTAACACTGAAGAGAAGTGAAAAATGAAATGTTTCCGAGGGTATCACCTTGGCAAAATGTGCTCAGATTAGGAAAAAAAATAAACTAAACTCGAATTGTATTGGTCCATATGAAGTTATTGAGAGCATATGAATAGTAACTTATGAGTTGTATTATCAATAAAGATGTCTCAGAATTATAATGTGTGATATATGAGTAATCTGAAACATGATGAGGAACTAGTTAAGAGAGTGAATGACTAAATAAATGATTGATAGACCTAGTGAGTCTATTGACTATGGTCATGTGGAAGAAAGTACTGGAGTGATGAAGTTATGTGGGAAATGGAGAAGCATATGAGGAAACATACCCCTGCCTTTATGATCAATTTGATAAGAATTTCGAGGACGAAATTTATTAAGGAGGAGGGAAATGTAACATCTCATTCCCATACTAAGGGTTAGAACCCAAAAATACGGTACATGTGAGACCAACGAGAGATTAAGAAAAATGTATTTTTATATTCATGCATATTGTTAGCATACACGTACGTGAATTTGAATTTTTTCACACATTAAGATGACTGCATATGCATTCATTGACATTCCGGGTATAATTGAATTGCAATGTGATATTATTGAGAATTGTAGATTTGTTGTATTGAAAATTTGATTGGTGAGTATATTTGTTAATTTTGAATTTTGGTAAATTTTAGGAATAATTTCCGAAAAGGTTGAATATTATTATACTAAGAAAAATGCCACTTGGCGAGTAAATTGATGGATGGAAATAGAAATAAGAAAACAAATGATATAGGAGAATTTTTAAAAAGGATTTTGAAAATTTGGAGATGACTTTAGAATTTGTGAGAAGATGTTATTGGGAAATTTTGGTGATAATTAGAATGAAAAGATGAGAGTTAGGGAACAAGTCCAATAAGAACTAGTTAGTTGGGAAAACTAACTAAGGCCTTAGGCATAGGACAAGTGTCCTAGTCGAAAGTTAAGTTTCCTTAACTTTGAAAGACAAGTTACTGTGCTTGTCTTCAACTTCTTCGTAGCCTTCTTCTTCAAAGTTCCCTCCTTTATATAAAGTTTTTCATCAAATCTTCACCAAAGAAAAACCTTGTTCTCATCTATACATTTGCTACTCCCAACTTCGGTTTTCCTTCATTTTCCTCAAGAAAAACCAAAACTTGCCAACCTCTACAATAATGTACGTGAGTTACATAAAGTTTAGGGCTTTTTGAGTTTTTGCAGATTTTGGAGCTATATCAAGTAAGTATCTTTTTAATCCTTTTGAGTTGTTGGTTTATGAAACAAAATGGTACTTTATTTGTCATTTCATAACCATGAGAAAATAGCCGTAGGTTTAAGATGAAAATATGGATTTGTAGTTTTTATGTATTTGATGATAAAAATGTTATGAAATGGTGTTAAAATAAATTTTGGAGTTGAAAGATCAATGAAAATGTGTATGGAATTAGTACAGAAATTTATGAAAGTTGATATTCATATATATGCTATGTTTTTCTTTTCGGTTGTATACGTGAGTATTTTGGATGCTTTGAGAAATGAACTCTAATAAGTTTAGAGATAAGAAATAGGTTCAAGGTAATGTCTAGATATGAGAAAGAATGATAAAAATGGCAATTTGAGAAGAAAATGGAAAATGTACAAGAGATGAAAAAGTGCAGCAGTGAAGAAAATGAAGAAAAGCAGGAAAGTGAAAATGCAAGAATATGAGATGTTTTTAATATTTAGTGTTGATTCATGGTTTTTGCTCTGTTTTTGAATGTGTTGGGTTGAATGAAGTCGAAAATGGAGGTTGAAATAAGTTAGAAATGGTATAAGTGAAAGAAAAGAAGAAGAAGAGATGTTCAGTGAAGAAGAAGAGAGAAAGCACAATCGTGCTTCAGCACGATCGTGATTTCTCGGAGGAAGCAGCAAAGTCACGATCGTGCTTCTGCACGATCGCGACTTTCAACATTTTTCCGAAGAGAGTTTGCTTCTAAACATCCCTTCATATTTTTGTTATAACTTCTTCACCCAATGTCCAAATGACTTGATTCTTGAACCATTAGACTCGTAACACACTAATCTACATCTACCAAAAATCTTAGCCATCTGAAATCATTTGGGAGAGATTGAGCGAAAAATGTGAGACTGATATGATTTGGTGTGCACGGCCGTGCGTTGAAGTCTCACGGTCGTGATTTATTTTTGTTGGTGTGCACGGGTGTGAGTTTTTGTTTCACACCCATGACTCTTGCACGACTGTGCGTTGATGTTGCACGGCCGTGACTTAATTTTAATTGGGTTAGTGAATTTAAGATGAAAATGTTGACTGTATTGGAATGTGATAACCAAAAAGATTTCATTGAATAGGTTTCGGTATTTTGAAGATATCTTGCTCTATAGTTATTCTAATGGAATTATTTTTAATTTGACGTAAACTAAAGACATAGGGCTACAAATTGTCTGAAGAAATCGAATATTAATTCAGTCTCTAAGAATTTCAATTTTTGGATGGAAGTTAAGTATAGTGTACTGTTTCAGAATGAGAACAATCCAAATTATTTGGAAAATAACTTTCAAAATACTGAACCAAATTGAATGAACTTAGTGTCATTAGAAACGTAAGAGAAAGGAGAACGATGTTCTAGAAGAGAGTATTGTCAAATTACTTCATTTGCATTGTCTAATTGATCATGGAAAATAGACCCGAAGGTCTGGAATTTTGGAGAATTTATAAGAAGAAATGAGAGTTTAGATAATGTGCGATCTTGTAATGTTGGAATAATATTAGTGAGTAACTTGTTGATATTAAAGTACCAAAGGTATGAGTTTGTTTGGGAATAAAGATATTCATATGATTGAAGTTGTGATTCAAAGAAGAGGGGTAAAGTGTATCAAGTTAAAGTGAATGAGAAATTGTTATTATATGAGCAAATAATGCTAGAAAATAAATGATGAGTGATTGAATTATGAAATGAAAATGAGCATAAGTTGTGTAATTGGATAATATACCCGGGATTGTCATTGAACTTGCATTGTACATAGTCCATATAAACATTTGTACATAAATAAATGCTTATAATTGTTGAAAGTTATTAATGTATGTGCGCAATGTGTGTATTACATAAAGTGGATGTGTAGGATAAACGTCCTCATTCAGACGTTTCCAGATCATGGAAGCTAATGCTAATCTGGAGCGTACTGTGAGTAAACCTAGATGGTCTTACTTTATTGTTTGTTTTGTTTATATTATGAATTTTGTGATTATGAATGAGATGTGAATGTGATTGTTCTAATTTCGGACAGTGAATGTCCGAGGAGTTTGCTAAATGTGAAGATATCGAAGTGCTACTTGTATGTGAATTTGATGAAATAAGTGATACATGATTTAATTGTTAAACGTCCGCATATGAAAGAAAAAGTGATTCTCAACTTTAATGTTGAATATCGGACTAAGATCCGATGATAAGTGAAAGTGAATAATTGATCATATGCAATTGATGCATTTCATTATATGAACGCATGAAAGATAAAGGCAGTTGTGCTCGGAGTAGCCACCGAAAAAGAGTTTAAAGCTTAGAATGTGAAAAAGAGCCTAGAGCTTAGAAAGTGATTAAGAGCCAAAGGCTCACTATATAAAATGAGTCCGGTATCCCCAACAAATACGGGACAGTTATAAATGAGTCTGGTATCCACAATAGATACGGGACAATTATAGGCACTCGATCATAACAAAGTAATAACTGAAAGTGAGTCTCATGAACACTGCATATGTGTATGACATGTATGATTTAAATCGTTAGAACGATTTTTGAATGTGATATGTGTTACGTGATTGAGTGAGCTATCGAGGATGGTCACTCACTGAGTTTGCAAAATCTCACCCAAAATTTACAATTATTTTTCAGGCTTAGAAGAGTACCCCGTTAGGCAAACGGGAGTATACCTACTGCATTCAAGTGAGAGATAGAGGTCGGGATCAGATTGTACCTGCATATGTCTTCAGTGATTTATGTTTTGAATTGTATTTCTGCAATTGCTGTGTAATGTACGTGTACAAATTGTAGAGTGTAATAAAAATTGTGGCAAGTGATATTTGTAAATGAAAATGTTTATGAAATATAGAGGGCCCAATTCAATGATTAATTTTCGCTTATGTATGCATTGTTTAAAAAAAAGGTGAACATTTTGTAATGAGATTTTACTGACTGAGTGTGCTAGCATGCCATCCTTGCAGGGTCCGTACTCGAACATCACTCAGAATGTTGGGTACGTGTCTTGTGAGAGTGGGGTGTTACAGTTTTAGTATTAGAGCTAGTATCCGGGTCGTTGTGACTAGCGAGGACGCTGGGCCTCATAGGGGGTGGATGTAAGATGCAAATCTCACATCGATTGGAGAGGACAACGAAGCACTCCTTATAAGGGTGCAGATAGCTCTCCCTCGTAGACGCACTTTCTTGGAGCCACTAAGGTCCTGGGAAAGGAAAACCGTGGGGACTCGGATCCACTAAGGGATTGGGCCCAAAGCGGACAATATCTGCAAGTGGGGGACCTGGGCTATTACATACTCACCTGGCAAATCAATCCTGTAGGCATTATCATTAATTCTCTCAAGCACTTGGATTGACCCATTGCCTCTAGGATCCAACTTGGTTTTCCTTTGCTTAAGAAACCTCTCCTTCCTGAAATGCACCTAAACTCAATCTCTAGGCTCAAACCTCAACAACTTGCTCCCTTGATTAGCCTTGTGCGCATTTGTTTCATTCCACTTCTCTATTTGTTGCCTTGCTTTCTCATGAATGCTCTTCCCCAATTCGGTCTTGTGTTGTCCATCCCTGCTATATAACTCATGTAATGGCAAGGGACACAAATCCAAAGGCGTCAAAGGGTTAAATCCATAAACTATCTCAAATGGTGAATAACCAGTAGTAGAATGAATGCTCCTATTATATGCAAATTCAACTAATGGCAAACATTGTTCCCAAGTTTTAAGATTTTTTCTTATAACAGCAAGTAAAAGAGATCCTAAAGTTCTATTGACTACTTCAGTTTGGCCATCTCTTCCTTTTAGTTTTTTTCTTTATTTTATTTTATATTATATTCTTTTCCTGTGTTTGACTTGGTAGAGTGAATTTGTTAATTGTATCATCTCTCCAAAAGGGCTAAATGAACCCTAATGTTTATACTGGTATAATAAACAGACTTTAATGTTTCACATTGTTCAAATTGAACCTTAACATTTGTAAAACGTTCAAAATTAACCCAAACTTTTGGAAAACATTCAGATTGAATCCTAACCACTAACGGTGTTAGGACACCACCAGTTATTTGTTAACATGACTCAAAAATTTCTAACGTGATTTTTTTTTAATTTTGTGGAATTGGGACCCATTAGAAGTTGACATGAATTTTTTTATTAGATGTGGGTCCCACCTCTAAATAAAATGCTGTGTTTTTTTACGAAGAGGAGACACTACGTTTTGTTACGTAGCGCCCCTCCCTTAACTTTGAAGTTAAAAACTATGCGTCTGAAATTGAAACACCACATTTTGTTTAAGGAACCCTCCTCCCTTAAACCTAGTGTATGCAGAGGAGGAGACGCAACGTTTTGAAGAAAAACAGACGTTACATTTGCTTCTTCCCTCCTCCAATCCCTAATCTACCATCTTCTTTATGTTCACACAATCCCCCATCTATGAACTTCAATCTGTAATTGTGTTATTCCTCAGATGATTGCAGCATAATTATTTCTTATTGTTCTCGCACACACCAAGTAACTCAACTCACACGCTCTTCAAGTGTCTAAACAAGAAGTCGACATTTCATCGTGATAGGTCTACTCTTGTCTAGCTTTTATGTCTTGTGTGGTCCCCTAAATCTGCTTGTTTGTTTATGATTGTATGTTGTGGTCTCTTATGCTTGTTGAGGTGTTGGATGTAAGTCGTGGTCCCCTATGGTTGTTGTTCAAGTTAGTCTACCAATTTAGGCCTCACTAAATGCTAATAATGGTTTCATCAAAATATTTGTTCTTGTGTATAAACTAGGGAACCAAAAACGAAAGTGGAAATATAAGTTTATTTTCATCAAGACACTACCAATTTCAACTGTGAAATGATACATATAGAGAAGGAATCTTCATGAACAGCAATAAGTTTTAGAAGAAAATAAAAAGGTAGCCTTGGAGTTTTAATGTAAACAAAACAGTTTTAATCTTAGCTTGTAGTTCAATACAAACCAAATAGTTATCTCATTTATATTCTTTTTCAATTTAAAATTATTTAATAGGCATGGCAAGAACTTAATGTGAATACTGTGATTTGCATAAAGCAATATAGGCTTGCTTTTGAATTATTTGAATGGTTTTCCTTATATATTCATCATTTTCTTTATATACTACACGTCATGTGTCAATATATTATTCATGTTATATATGGTCAATTATGAAATTGTAGGTGTTATAATATATTAGTGTCTCTCTTATCAAAAAGATATGTTGGTTAATTCACCAAAAAAGAAGTTAAATGAGATGTATATTACACTAAAACCTGAATATATATTGTGTTTCTCAACTATGCAAGCCAATCAATACTAAACAGTATTTCGAGTTTTAAATGTATGAACACTCATAATTTGATCCTATATTTTTAAATTTTGACCTTGAAAGGTGACATGTTGTATGGACTAAGTGCAATGTTTTGTATATGAGTAGAGAATACAAGGGTAGTTTGTGACAATTTATGATGCATAAGCTAATATTGATAATAAGAAGATGAATTAAGTTTATTGGGATTATTTGATCAAATTTGAAATGTTTACTTGGTTATGTTATCCTCTGATTGTATAATTATGCACGTAGTATTCATTATATTATTGATAATATCATTTAAATCTATGTTTTTTGGTGATACACTTGCCTTTATATATTTGTTGTCAACAAGTGTATGATGGTCGAATATGGAAGCATAAGGTTGTTTTATTATGGAAAGTTTGCTGGAGAGCCAGAGTTGAAATATGTTGATGGGGGAATTAAGTATTTTTGATAAAATAGACCTAGATTTTGTTAGCTATAGGCAAATATGTGAGATGGGGAAGGAGTTGGGATACCTTTAAGTCAATAAAGCCTATTACAAAATATCCGATTTTGAGTTTACTACGTCTTTAAGGTTGATTGACTTAAATGAAACTTGTCTAAGGCTTATTAATATGATGAAAATCCACCAAATGATTGATGTATATGCAACTCATATGTTAGACATCCCATCATTTGTCCCTGACATATTGCCTATATCTGAAGGAGAGGATGGCGATAAGGAGCATGAGGAGGAAAGTTCTGGAGCTACTAAAGGTATTAATACTGAAGGTGTTGGTTTAGGAGTTGACAAAGGAGTTAATGAAGTGGTGGATGATGATGAGCATAACAAGGGTTTTACATAAATTCATATTCCTAATGACCAGGAACCAGTTGAAATTGAGTAGACATATTTTGATAGTTTTATTGGTAGTGATCAATATCCTAGCAGAGAAGAGCATGGTCAAGCATTGCGAAGAACAAGTAGACGTATTAGGCACAATCCATCTGAAGTTGAACCAAATGGAGATTAGGGATGGAGTTTGGCTCTACAAAAAAATTTAGAGAGTCTGTTGTGCATTACGCAGTGTAGATAGGCTACAATGTGAAGTTTTAAAAAAGTAAAAGACATAGGATGAGAGTGAGATGTATTGAGGGATGCCCATGGGAGTTGTATGTCTTTTGTGATAAGAATGAACTGTGTTTTGAAGTGGCGATATACAATGATGAGCATAGGTGTTTTACGACCAACAAACCAAAATTAGTTTCTGTTAAGTTCCTAATGAGACATTTTAGGGACAAAATACTTGATAAGCCTAGTATCTCGACAATGAAGATGGTAAAAGAATGTCGAGAAAAGCTCAATATATTTGTCATCTCAAGTATGTTTAGAGTTGCTAAGAGGAGATTGAGAAAAGAAAGGGCCAGTGATTATGTGAATGAATATGAAAAGCTATAAGGATACACTGATGAGTTGAGGAATAATACTTCTGGATCAACAATTGAGTTAAAACTGGCTAGAAATGAAGAAACTAGTTTATTATAGGTGTGCAAAATTAATTTTTACATATTATTGACAATGATAATTATAACATTTATTTATTTATGAATTTTATTCATTAATTTATACATCTTTATCTTTTTTATGTAGTTCAAAAGATTATACTTATACTTTGATAATGAAAACAGGATGGAGGCATTTGAGGCCAATCTTTGGCATTGATGGATGTTTTTTGAAGACTGAATTCCAAGGTTAACTGTTGAGTGCAATTGGGAGGGATGGTGATGAAGTTATGTATCCGTTGTCTTAGGCAATTATTGAGGTAGAGAAAATTGATTCTTGGACCTAGTTTATAAGTTTACTGTTTTCGGACTTAACGTTAGGTAGTGGTGAAGGACTAACAATAATTTTAGATATGCAAAAGGTACTTTTTATTCATTGATTAATGGTTAGATGTTGCATCAATTATATATTAACTTAATCTATTATATTGTTATAGGGATTGATTAGAGAAGTGGAAGAGACAATATTATATGTCACTCATCGTCTGTGTGCAAAACACATATACCATAATTGGCATATAAATTGAAAAGGAAAAGATTTGCAAAAGCAATCTTAGAATTTTGCTTGGTTAACGTATGTAGAAGATTTTAATGAGCAATTAAAAAGATTGGACAAAATCACACCTAGTTGTGCATCATCATTGCTCGAATATCCAAATGAGAGATGGGCACGATGTTAACATACTTTTGAATCCAAATGTCCGGTTGTTGATAACAACATGAGTGAATCATTTAGTGGATGGATTTTACTAGCTAGAGATAGACCAATTATAAGCATGCTGGAAATAATTAGAATCATAGTGATGTAGAAGCTTGTAGATAGGAGACAATTTGCACATGGATGGAGGTCAGGAGTGTAAGTGTAAGTCGACTTGTGCATACGACGTAACTCGACTTATGCTTATACAGTACCATAACTCGACTTGTGTCTCCTGTAAGTCGACTTATCCAGACATAACTCG
>JAOSBM010000008.1:19616036-19632130 GCA_027568955.1 Erythroxylum tenue
CTTCTCACTGTATCCTACTAGAGACAGATTCTTGCAAGTTGTATTTATACTTGGGTTGCTAAAGGAGTTGGATATTGATAAAAACTGATGGATTTATTTTCATGGTTGGTAAACAGAATACTGTGAGCAATATGCAAAAAAGTCTCCATCAACGATGATTGAGACTTTTTTTTTTTAAAAATTGAATTTTATTTACCGACGGAATCCATCGTTAATTTTACCAACCGAATATTTATATCCGTCGGTAAATTTACCGATAGCCGTTTTAACGACGTCGTTGGCCGTCGGTAATTTCCGTCGCGATTTTACATTACCAACGGAATTCAAATGTTTTCCGTCGGTAATTTCCGTCACTAAACGTCCTATTTCTTGTAGTGATTTAATCCATCTTAATCATACTTAATTCTAACTTACTCTAATTTAACCTAACTCTTCAATTAATGCCCAAATTCTAATTCTTTCCCACCAATTTCTAATTAATGGTCCAACTCTAAATAATAATAAAAATTGAACCATTAATCAAACACAAATAACCAATTAAGTAATAGAAAGAAAATTCAAAATCCAAGACATAGGCTTTAATAATACTCAATGCAGTTTATGTTTCTATGAGGCTGAAACCATCTCACATCTCTGGGCCACATCAACAGATAACTGATGATGTCCTAATATCGTTAGTGGTTAGAATTCAATCTGAACGTTTTTCAAACATTAGAGTTTAATTTGAACACCGTGAAACTTAGGATCTATTTTGTATACTAATGTAAACGTTAGGGTTCATTTAACCCTTTGGGCCTTAAACATATGAAATTTTAATCACAAGGCTTGGTGTTCAAAAACATACACATTATTCTTTTCATTTTCTATTAAAAAAAGAGAAGATTAAGGGTTTAAAGTACAACATATAAAGTTTTTTTTTTCGAAGGAATCCGCAATCGCTACCCTTTGAATGCGCACTGAATAAACCTCCAGATTGACCTGATACCTTACAAATCATGTTAACCGGGTACTTTACAACGGATAAGTCCTATACGACATGTTCGATCGAGAGAGCATAAATAAAAAGAATCGAATACAGAACCTTTTAACCCTAAACTCCTCTACTCTACCAACTCGAAATATCATAAAAAGACGCCTTTAGTAAACTCTGGCACGTTAGAACTTAACGGCGAATAGCAAAAGCATGCACTAAATCTCAATGACCAGCCGTAAAAACGTGTTTTCATCCTTAATGACCAATGGTGGATACATGCGGCCTTTTCCATCCAATCAAATGCTATCAGAGATATAAGGAAAATTAATGAGTTGACAGTACGGACATTGATAGGTAATTTAAGAATCTTAAGCCACACTTTTGAAGCTTCAAAATCACTTGTATCGTTTTTTCTAGTGGCCTCAATTTTTACAATATTTAACTCATTTAATTTTTCTCCCTCTTAATTATTGCATGATTGAATGTTGTTTGGAACATGTAGGTACAGGAAAAATGACAGATCATTTGAATCCTACTTTTGAATTGGCGTAGTTGGTGATTATAGTTGATTTTGTTCTGCTTCTTAATAAAGTAACGAACACAACACAGCCACCGCTCACGTCACTTGTTACTGATAATAATAAGTATATGTTGTCTTGTCAGGTTTTTATTTATTATAAATAATTCACAGAGATTGTCAAATTTAATCAAATTACGTAATCAAACATTAGAAAGGACAACAACAATCAAATGTCTGCCAAAGTTTACTTCCATTATTGTTGCAACTTGCACCACAATCATTCTAGGCAGGCAAGTTGGCATTTTCTTTTTAATAGCATGACTGAATAGTTAGTTTCGTCAAAAGTGGCTTCAAATAATTGCAAGGAGATAGCAATTATGATAAGAAGGTTTAATACTTAGCATAGGAAGAAGTGAAATCGCGATATCTAATGTCCAATATCCAGCGCGAATCAGAACCATATTGAAGACTGAAAACAAAACAAAATAAGGAAAGGTTATTAAAGTATATGAACCTGCATGTCTAGTATATGAAAAGAGATGGAGGGAATAGAGTGAGGTGAAATGAAAAGTCCAGATTCAGAGGGCGAAAGGACAAAGGTGAAGAAATGAAAAGTCCAGATTCAGAGGGCGAAAGGACAAAGGTGAGAGAGACGTGGAGAACGCGAAGTGTATTTGGTAGAATGTGTGGAGCCAATGGACGGCATAGACTATAGAGTGGGAATGGGCCATAGGTTTTATTATTTTTGTGGTTGTTAACATATTAGGGTCCTTGTCACCATTTCGAGTATGCTTGTCAACTTCGGTTTAAGGTCGAAATTTGAGCACGAGGGTATATGCCAATTAAATGCTTTCTGTTTCGTCTCATAATCTTAGGATACAAGGTCATGCAAAGAAAACTACCGCATATAAATCATTGTGAAAGTAGAGACAACTAATCAAATAGTCTTAAAATTACATTGATATATATACACTTTAAACTTATAACTTTTATTTATTTTAGTTAAGTTATAAACATTATTGAAAATAAATTAAATTAATACCAAGTATTACTAGCAATCATTTAAATTAAATATAGGGAACAATATAAACGTCAATCTTATAATTTAAGTAACTTTTAACAAAAACTCTTAATCTTTACAATTTTCAATTTTTTTGTAAACTTTAGTTTTCAAAAAATTCTTTTGCTTACTTTCGTTAAATTAACGACAAAATATGTGACATTAACATCATACATAAATAAATCAAATGCTTATTAGAGGTAGCAATAGGGCCCGGGCTTAGTCGGATCATGCCTGAGATCAATGAGCCAGGCTCGGCTTGACTAGGCCTTGGGCCCCATTCTGAAAAAGATATGGGCCTCGAGATCAAACTACCTGCCCCCGGCCCGGCCTGAGATCAACTGGCCAAGGCCGGGTTGATCGGGCTTTGGGTTCCATTTTTTAAAAAAATTGGATCTCGAGCTCAAGCTGCCTAGACCCGGCTCTGCCCGAGCCTCGACATGTATTAGCAAAACAATGTCGTTTTGACATTTAAATTAAAAAATTTTGGGCCCGAGTTCAGGTCCGGGCTGATTGCCTTGAGCTTGCTACCCGAGGCCTATTGCCATCCTTATGCTAATGACACAACAAGCTAATTTAGTTATTAATCACTATCCATCATCATCATCATCATCATCACCCAGTCCGAAATTTCGCAATGAAGCAGGGTCTGGGGAGGTCCGATAGTACGCAGTCTTACCCCTACATAGTAGAGAGGCTGTTTTCGGTGGACCCACTTGCAAATGAGATAATATAAGAATGATGCACGATACAGAAACAAAACATTAAAAGAATAATAATAATAATAATAAAAACAAAATCAAGGGGAATACTTGAAGGAAGCCAATCGGCAAGAACCGAAAAAGACTACAAAGTCCACCCTTCCATGTCATGCAGTAAGTAAGGGGACCTCCCTTAGAGACCCTGTTAGAGTGTCACCCTACTGTCTCCCCCCCCCCTGCACCTGTTGGGCAATCTCCACACATGACACGGTAGCTCCTAGTAGCTGGTGTACTGATCTTGGGTAACTGAACGGTTAATCCTTTACCCTGATCTGATCGCGTCAAACTTTTCTATTTCTAGCGACTACCTCATTAAGGGCCAACTCTGACATATCCTCCTTGATCAGTTCCCGCCAGTTCTTGTAAGGCCTCCCTCTCCTCCTCTTATATTCACTAAGTGTTATTCCCTCATAGCTTTGTACCGGAGCATCTGAGGGCCTCCGCCGCACATGCCTATACCACCTAAGCCTAGTCTCTCTCAACTTGTCGACAAAGCGATCTACCCATAGTCTATCTCTTACCACCCGATTTCGGACCTTATCTCTCCTGGTAATACCACACATCCACCTAAGCATACGCATTTCTGCTACCAACAATTGTCTGATATGCCGACGTTTGGTAGGCCAACACTCTGCCCCATATAACATGGTTGGGCGAATTACCATTTTATAAAACTTCCCTTTGAGTTTTAAAGGAATCTTTCAGTCACATAAAACCCCTGATGCACTTCTCCATTTGGTCCAGCCTAATTGAATACGATGTACAATATCAGCATCGATATTCCCATCACTCTGACTGACCGACCCGAGATACTTAAAACTCGTCCTCTGTGGGATGACGTCGTTACCAATTGCTACCGCCACGTCATGCTCCACCTGGTTTTCTGAAAAGTTGCATTCTAAATACTCCATCTTAGACTTGCTCATTTAAAAACCTTTCGGCTCTAACGCATCTCGCCAGCAATCTAACTTAGCGTTAACCCCCACCTTGGTCTCATCCACTAGGACAATATCGTCTGCAAATAACATACACCAGGGAACCTCTCCTTGAATATGTTTGGTAATCTCATCGAACACCAATGTGAACAATAAAGGACTGAGCGCAAATCCTTGGTGGAGACCAACATTGATAGTAAACGCTTCCTTTTCCCCTCCTACCATCCTTACGCTGGTCAAAGCTCCATCATACATATCCCTGATTACTTTAATATAGGTGAATGGAATGCCCTTGGCCTCTAAACACCTCCATAAGAGGTCTCTAGGAACCCTTTCATACGCCTTCACCAAATCAATAAAAACTATGTGCAAATCCCGTTTTCGCTCTCTGTAGCATTCCATGAGTCTACGGAGTAGATGTATCACTTTTGTCGTGGACCTACCAGGCATAAATCCAAATTGGTTGACCGATACAGAAGCAGCCCTCCAGATTCTCTTCTCTATTACCTTGTCCCACAACTTCATAGTATGACTTATTAGTTTGATGCCTCTACAGTTGTGACACTGTTAGACGTCCCCTTTGGCCTTGTATATGGGAATCAACCTACTTAAACGCCATTCATCGGGCATTTTGGCAGACTCCAGAATCATATTGAAAAGTCGAACTAACCATACAATACCGACAACACCCAATCGTTTCCATACTTCGATAGGTATCTCGTCTGGCCCTACGGCCCTATCGCTCCCCATCTCTCTCAACACCTTAGCAATTTCCCCCTCGTAATCCTCCCCTATGCGCTCTTTACATGCACATGCCCCGCCGCAGAGGGTTCTCCTAGCTCAACGTTGCCCACTATATCTAAGTTGTACAGGCCGTGAAAATACCTCTGCCATCTCCTCTTGATGTCTTGGGACTCTGTGAGAACTTGTCCCGCTTTATCTCGTATACACCAAACGTGGTGGAAATCCATCGTTCCACGTGCCCTATCACGAGCTAACTTGAAAATCTTTTGTGCTCCCCTAAACGTATCCAAGTTGCGATACATAGTCTCATAAGCTTCTCCTCTAGCCACTGCAATAGTTTTCTTAGCCCTCCGTTTAGCCAACCTACCTTACTCTATTACTTTCCCTCTCCGCCTCTGTTGAACTAGCTAAAAGATCTTTAAAAGCTCTTTAAAAACTCTCTTTTTTTCCTTAACCGTCCCTTGGACCTCGTTTGACCACCACCAACCTTCCATCCGCCCACCTCCTTGCCCTTTGGGGACCCCTTTGGATACCCCTAGGTGATTGGTGGCTGTTGCACGTACTACAGAGGCTACCCCCTCCCACATCAGGTTTGCATCCCCACTCACAGACCATGGTGCATTTGACCGAACTTGAGCCCTAAGTCGTTCCATCTTGGCCCCTCTTAGTCTCCACCACCGAATTCTACGACAATCCGGGTTAGAAAACTGTGACCTCCACCCTTTAATCTCAAAATCTAGAACTAGTAATTTATGTTGAGTCGATAAGCAAACAGCTAGCAGCACTTTGCAATCTTTGAACCAGGATTTGGCACCTCTCCTGACAAGGAGATAATCTATTTGTGTCTTTGAGGTGCCACTATGAAAAGTTACCAAGTGCGCTACAATTTTCTTAAAAAGGGAATTATCTAGAACTAACTTATACGCTACAGCCAAGTCCAATAAAGCAATCCCATTATCATTTCTAATTCCGCATCCGAAGCTCCCATGGGTTCCTGTATACCCATCTGTATTAGACCCTATATGGCCATTAAAATCACCTCCAATGATGATATGCTCCGTATCAGCGAATAGTTGCAGCACCCCCTCTAACGCTTCCTAGAACAAACATTTTTTATGTTCATCAGAACCCGCTTGAGGTGCATACGCACACACGACATTAAGCACCACATTGCTAACACAGATTTTAGCCACCATAATCCTATCATTGACCCTTGTAATCCCCACTACGCGACTTATAAGTTCCTTAACCACAAGGATACCTACCCCATTCTGCTTCCGAGTACCTCCCAAGTACCATAGTTTGAAACCTCCTATCCCCTTTGCTTTAGCGCCGGACCACTTTGTCTCCTGAATGCAGGCTATTTGTATTCTATACTTATATAAAACGTCCACTAATTCTAAGGACTTACCCGTGAGGGTCCCAACGTTCCAAGATCCGACTCTCAATACGGCTGCACTGTTATTAACCTGGTCCACTACACGTACTAACCCACCCGCACTGGTCCCAACAGAATTGAAGACATCCT
Source organism: Erythroxylum tenue (assembly GCA_027568955.1). Taxonomy (NCBI): domain Eukaryota; kingdom Viridiplantae; phylum Streptophyta; class Magnoliopsida; order Malpighiales; family Erythroxylaceae; genus Erythroxylum; species Erythroxylum tenue. Next base: position 19,622,558 of record JAOSBM010000008.1, read on the forward strand.
TCCTGGCTCGGGGCTACCCTTGTCCCTCAGGTCGACGCCTAAGGAGCCGCTAAAAATCTAGACCCTATACCAACGACAAAAATTAAAATATAGTTACCGGGAAAAATAATAATAATAAAATAATAATAATAATAATAAATAAAATAAAAAGTAATAAAAATAAAATAACAAGAAACTAAAATAAAATAAAAATAAAAGGAATAAAAATAAAAGAAAGTATATATATAACAAAAATATACAAATATACTAAGTAAGCTTTAAACTAAATAATAATAATTATAACAAGAATATTAGTACTAGTTAAAACTATCTTAAAACGCAAGGTATAGGGAAATAATACTAGTCACAAATAATAATAATAATAAGAATAATAATAATGGAAAATTAAAGCGAGTAAGAGACTCAATATAAGGATAATAATAGTAAAATGATAGCTATAACAATAGGAAAAAATAAGAATAGGAATAAGCTCAGTAAACTATTAAGAAGAGAGAAGAGAAGAAAAAGAAAAAAGAAAAAAAGTGAAAAGTCCAATAACTTGAAAAATAAGACTAAACTATAGAAGATGGATAAAATAAAAGGTAAATATATAAACTCAATAGAAGGCCAGAAATAGAGGAATAATAAAAACGATAATAATAATAATAATAAAAGAAAAAGTGACAATCGTAATTTTAAAGAAGATAAAGTGGGTATTAAAGAAAGGAAAAAAAAACAGATCAAATCAAATCAAAAAGACAAAGGATTAGGCAGTAGTTGACAAAAGTCCAGGCATGATAGTCTAAGGGAAGGGCAAATAGGAAATAATGCAAGTAACTTGGAAATCAACGGTAAAATGAGAAGGAACACGCTAGAAATAACTAGTCACGCAGAAAGTCTCAACCACAAAATCGACTTTACAGGGCTTTGACCAAACGATGTAGAGGCGAGATAAAATAAAAGGAGCAGCTACGGTCTGTATAAATATCCTTGAAAGAGTCTACCGTGCTACCAATGGTAAAAACGCAAAACGGTAGACTGCCTTTAGTGCAGCGCAACAAAGTTGTCAGGCGGCTCAAAAAAGATATATGTCAGACAAGAAAAAATCTTGACAGACGTTAGGCTAAAAAAGGGCAACGAAAATGGAGAAAAGAAAGAGCAGGGAAAAAAGCTCTGTCTGTCAGTAGAAGAACACTGAAGATGACCGCCAAAAAAAAAATACAACGGAAAACCTAAGCACTTTATCCCCTTCTACAACTAATGAACACAACCAGTGCAGAACATAACTCCCAACTAAAGAAGTAAACCCATTACCAGCAACAAAATGTATGCGCGTAACTCAACACAAAATTTAAAAGAAACATATAAGGGATCCAAATAAACAGCTTAAGAAGCATAAAGTCAACCCTGCGTACCTGGGAAACTGGCTTAGACGATGGCTACGTGCCCTGCATATAATACCCACAATAATAAAAGTAGCTATTACCTTCACCGAATGGAGGATATCCGAGCATAGGTTGTCGAAAAAATGTATTGCATGCATTAATTTCAGCACTTGATCTTATCATATTTTGAGGAGACGTTTTTGGTTGCTTGAACTTGCTCCACCATCCCTGAGAAAACTAAAAACAGGAAAGAGAAACATCAAAGTGATCCAGGAAATGTTACCCGTCAACGAAGGAGTTCATCGGTGAGAAAGCTGAGCTCTGACCCGAAATCGCATTTCCTCTCTTTAGAATAAGCTTCACGTCAATGACGTCCATTGTTGCTGGTTGCTCCACACATCCTCTTGACCTCATCAAGGTTCACATGCAACTTCAAGGAGAAACTCCGGCGACGTCCAAACCTTCACCGTCTGTCCAACACTTACGTCCGGCGCTTTCTATCCATACCACCCCCGCCACAACCAACTTCCACGTGCCTCAAACATCACCGCCACCCCTAAGGCTGCACCCCATAACCCACTAGGCCTTCTTCCTGCATGTCCCTCTGCCTTTTCCTTATCCCTAAATAATGCCCCTGACGGCCAACCCGAACGGTGAACATCGACCACCACGTCAACATATTTAATCAGCCCGAACAGAAAGAAAGACACTTACAGTGGTTGAAATATTGAAACCAAATGAGTAACTTGGTTGTTCCAGAAAAAAAAATCAATTAAATTCGATTCAAATTTATAATTTAATATAATTATAATAAATTATTAGTTTACATCAGATTCAATTAATTTGGGTCAAGTTTAAGAGTTGAGTTGAGTCATCATATCAATAACATTTGATTAGTCTATAAGTGATATTCATGTCACATGTGTTTCATAAATATTTTTTACATTAAAGTTGGAAAAGAATTTTTTAAAAAATAAAAATTACAATATGTTTTTTTTTACAATTTTAAAGATTATGAGATTTTTTAAAGTTATTTAAAGTATAAGAACATTTAATGTCTTTTATCTTTAAATATATTAAAAATGTATTACATTAATACCTAATGGCACACAACTAGTTAACTAATTTTCATATTAGGTTGTTAGATTCTTTTAGAAAATAGAACCTGATTCTAATAATTTTTAAAAAAAGGACAAAGAAAATTGCAAGGGATTAAAACTTCTTGTATTACTTTTTATTTCATCATAAAATTTAATTTTCAATATTTCTTGGCATTTGAAATTCTTGAAAATTTTAACATATATTCTTTCAAAAGTTAAATGTATGTTCAAATATCTCCTTCCATACTAGAATTTAATCTCAAATAGAATATCTTTAAAAACTCATAAAACAATATTATCCTTTCTTTAAGATCCTTATGCATTAAGTCAAATAAATTTTATAAAGTAAAATAGTATATGTATATAGTATATAAAATTACAAAAACAATATTATTTTCCATAAAATATTCTAAACTTGTTACAAAATTGATAAAATATCATATTATTTCTGTTTCAAAAAAATTAAGGAATGTTTTACCCCACTATTTTAATAATAACTACGATCCTTAATGTTATTAGATGTTGTAATTTTTAAGAATCTGGTATTATGTGAAAATAAGACAATATATTAGGTTCATAATTACATGTCATTTTAAGTTGGACTTAATTTGTTATGTTTTCAAATTTTAAGATGACATTTTTATTAGCCTTTAAAAAAAAACCCTATTCAACTTTTATTTATCAAATTTGGAAATTTTTTAAAGATTTGGTTTTGTTAAGATTAATTTGAATTCCTTTAAAAAAATCTTTTGAAAATGTTAATTTAGGATCATTAGGTTGATTTATTGAGGTATAAGTCGACTGAATGTTAATTAAGTCTAACAAATTGAATGTTATATAAATAGGATTAGCAATTATTTAGTCGAGGGTGCTTATAATAGGGGCCTAGGTTGATTTTTTAGCCCGAGTTAAGCCCAATTGTATTTGAATAGTTCAAAGCCTAATTTAACTTAGACCAAAACAACATGATTTTGATAAAATAACTTCATTTTGATAAAACTTAATAAAACGATGTTACTTTGTTGAATGAATTAAGAACCAATTGATTAAAATGATGTTATTTTGTTAAATTAAACAAAATAATATTCAAGTCGAGTTGACCCTCTCAATTTTAAGTTTAGCTTGTTGACTAAGTGTGAAAAAATTATCATATTTGTATATAACATTAAGTTGTTTGAATTATGGGTAGGCTTATCAAATGAGTTGGTTTTAGTTATGTTGATCCCTAACAATTTGCATTATTTTTTTAACAAATATTTAGTAACATATTTGATTGAGAGGTTTTAAAATTGTTTAGTAAGTAAGTATAATAACTAAAATTTATACTCCATTTACACATAAATAACTCTTGATATTGGTTATATGCAAATTATGAATAATATTTGGTTAACGTGAATATTATTGTTGGAGGGCAAGGTGGTGGGTTTAAAAGTCCATATTGAGAGGAGCTTCATCATCATTATCATTTAAATTTAATGCACAAAATACATGTCAATGCTTTCCTATTTAAGATTATCTTCCAAATCATTGACTTATACCAAATTTAGTTCTTCAGAAACTCAATCCGCTAAAAGATCAAAATTATCAATGAAAATTGGATCAGTTGAACTATTTATGCTATTAAAACTCCTAGTAAATAATAAAATTTAATTATTAGAAAATTATAAGAAATTATATCGAAATTTATATTGATAATAACATACCTTTTGCGAAGCTTTAAATTGTAACAAACAAAAACCAAGTCATTCAATCTCTTATGCTCCAATCTATTCCTTTTCTTGGAGTGGATAAATTCAAATGTGCTTTAGTTTTGTTCACAGCCTGTTGCACTCACACATTGACTTAAAATTTGAATTACAAACCTTTTCAATTCTTGAACACCATTTCTGAATTGATCTCACCAAGAAACTATAAATTGTAAGATAACAAAAGTAGCGTTATAAACAAAATAAAGTGATAATTAATTTTCAACAAATAAGAAAAAGGAAACATCTAATACTTGGAGAAAGTTTTCCTCTTTGTCGAATAGCAATTAGCATTCCAAAATTCCCATAAGACAACTTATAAAGCTCCATTATGAGCTTAAGAGATCTTGCATTGTGTCAATTCTAACAATTGTTGTAATAGTTAAAAGCATTCCTCTATTAACTTCAGCTTGCTTAGTAAGATCCAGTCTAAAATAGACATTAGGATTAAAAAACGCCGCAGCTGCAAACAATGGAGAAAAAAGTTGTCTTTCTCTTCTATCATTATTGATTGAAAGATATGGTGTGTACAAAGAGAGCCTATGTTTCATATTGACCTTGATTGCTTATGTCGTTTTGTCCATGACATTTAAAAAAACTCATTGTTGGCTTTTCTTCACTATCAGCCAAGCAAAGTAACCTCACCAAAGGTTCATAAACTCGGATAAAAAATTGGCATTGGGACCAAAATTCTTTATCTTCCGGTATAATTTTACAAATCTCCACTCTAGCATTAGACCTATCATGCTGAGATACAATCTACTTATCACTTGTAAACATTTGTCTTAACTCTTTCTTCATCGTAATAAAAGACTGAAGTGATAAGAAATTTGTTTCAAATCTTGTCACAGCAGGACAGCACAAATTTTTACCATTGGTAAATTCCTTTCTCATTAAATTCAATACCTATGCACGATTATAGATGAACTTGGTTACCCTTGTAACTTTCTGCATAGTCTCATCAATAACAGGAAAATACCTAAGATCTCCTATATTCTCCAGCATTAGGTCAATATAATGTACAATACAAGGAGACAAAAAAAAAGAATTATACTTATTCTGCAACCTTTTTCCTGCCGCTTTATAATCAAAATTATAATCAGTAATAAACTGAACAATGTTTTCTGGCACAGCTTCATTAACAACTTCATCAAATCACAAACAAAGTCTCAGTATTCCTAATAAGGTTAGATGCATCAATAGATTTCAAAAACATAAAGCCATTTGTAGAATAAACCAAAAAATTAATAATAGGCTCTTGTCTCCTATTTTCCAACCATCACACATGATTGAACATCCAAAAGTAGCCCAATTCATTTTTCTTTCTGCCAAATAACTTCCAATTTCAGAAACAGAACAACAAAAAAGTTTACCTCTTAAGTCATCAATCGAAGGACCTTTGTATCCCAGACTATAAGAGACTATTGCAGCCATCATAAGTTGATAATAATAGGAATGAGAAGTATTGAATGATGAACATGTTTCATACCACTATCTAGCTACTGCCATATCGACATTGTGAGTCGCATCTCTTGATTGCATTGCACTACGAATGGAAGCTTGGGATCTAGGAGTTATTCATAGTGTAAAAAAACTAGTCACTTGCCTTTTTCTCTTTCTCATATCAAGTTTAGGAACTTCTTCTTGAGCCTGGGATGGAATACTACTAGTACCACTATCATCTTCAATATTTCCACAATCACCACAGAAACTAGAAAACAAACTTCCACTACCAATTTCAAAATTTGACATTTCCCTTCTATCTCTTTCCTGTTGATATCCTTCAAGAAATGTTTTCGTTTGTCACTTCACATCATAACTTACTTTTTTACAGGGTTTTACATCTCCTTTAACTTTAGCTAAATGTTTCTTTAATCGAGTAATTCCTTCACCTTTCAAATTCTTATTACAAAACAAGCAAATAGTATGGTTCCTCATATCGGGAACCAATATAACATGAGTCCAAGCTGGATCATTGTATCTTCTTAAAGTGGTTTGATCAGGAGTACTTGAACTTTCTTTTATTTATCTGTAAAAATAAATTAATGCATATATTAAAATAAATAATGCATAATTTCATTACACAATACACATGTCCATCTTATATGGTATAACTCATTTTGTATGATTATATCATACACAATTCATTTTCATTGAACATAATTCGCTATAAATCAAAAACTAATAATCCAATTACTCAACATACATAATTACACAAAACATACATAAACAATTTCCATTTCAAATAATCACAAAACATACATAAACAATTTTCATTTCCAATAATTTTCAATAATTTCCATTTCTAATAATCATTAAAAAAGCATAAAATAATTTCCATTTCCAACAAGTTTCAACAATTTCCATTTCCAATAATCTCAAAACATTCATAAAACAATTTCCATTTTCAACAATAAAAAACATACATAAATAATTTCCATTTCCAACAATTTTCAACAATTTCCATTTCCAATAATCACAAAACATTCATAAAATAATTTTCATTTTCAACAATCACAAAACATACATAAAACAATTTCCATTTCCAATAATTTTCAACAATTTTCATTTTCAATAATCACAAAACATGCATAAAACAATTTCCATGTCCAACAATCACAAAACATACATATATATCAAAATAAATAACACATAATTTCATTACACAATATGCATGTCCATCTTATATGATATAACTCATTGTGTATGATTGCATTATACACAATTCAATTTTATCTAACACAATTCACTATAAGTCAAAAACTAACAATTCGATTATTCAACATATATAATTACACAAAGCATACATAAACAATTTTCATTTCCAACAATCACAAAACATACATAAACAATTTCCATTTCCAACAATTTCGAACAATTTCAATTCAAAATTTCAAACATGAGGATCAAGTTGAAGGATATGATTTACATAATCGCCAAATAAGGAATGACATATCTTATACAATTGTTCATATACATCTATTCTTAACATGATGATCAAGATGAAGGATATATTCATAACATGAGGATCAAGTTGAAGGATATAACTTCTTTGGAATTGTTTTTTTTATTCAAAGCTTTGAATCTTCTTTTCATGTCTAACAAAGCACAATATTATCTACACCATTCTATATTTGGTTCTTAAATATATAAGTTGCTTTTATGATTTTTAATTGACATTAATAAGTCTAAGTGTAAGTGGTTGGATCCTATAACATGTTCACAATTTGAAAAAAGTTCCTTTTGGACACATTTACATCACTACTTTCACACATTATCTATTATAAATATTTATGATAGCCCACACATATATATTACCAAATAATTCAACATATTTTATACTCAATTAATTATTTACCCAAAGCCAATACCCAAATACTATCATTAACTACAACCGAATTATTGTTAATTTACAATAGCATAATTTTATACTCAATTAATTATTTACCTAAAGTCAATACCCAAATACTAAAAATGAAATACCACTTCACAAATTGTAAGAATATATCAATTAATTATTTAAGTCTTTGCAAGTTTGCAAGTTTAACATTCTTGGCTTAAAATTTTAATTTAAGTTGTTTCAACTTACAAACTTTCAATTGAATCAATTCAATTTATCAACATCATCACATATTCACATCAGACCGTGCATTTCATTCATTAAAAAAACTTAACATAAATTTCTCTTAATCGGTTAAACCAATCCACAAAACTAAACTAGAAATCAACCAAACAAAACCGTGAATCATTCAACTCCAATATCCTATCCAACCCATGCAAATCACAAAACCAAGTTCCAACCGATTCACAAATCCAAGTTCCAACCGAATCACAAAATTTAATTCCAACTTTCAACATCCAAGTTCCAACCGATTAACAATAAAAAATGCAATTAAGTAGGAAAAAATCGAAAACTAAAAAAACACATCCAAAAACCAATTCACAGCTTCGTCACTACTTTCACACATTATCTATTATAAATATTTATGATAGCCCACACATATATATTACTAAATAATTCAACATATTTTATACTCAATTAATTATTTACCCAAAGCCAATACCCAAATACTATCATTAACTACAACCGAATTATTGTTAATTTACAATAGCATAATTTTATACTCAATTAATTATTTACCTAAAGTCAATACCCAAATACTAAAAATGAAATACCACTTCACAAATTGTAAGAATATATCAATTAATTATTTAAGTCTTTGCAAGTTTGCAAGTTTAACATTCTTGGCTTAAAATTTTAATTTAAGTTGTTTCAACTTACAAACTTTCAATTGAATCAATTCAATTTATCAACATCATCACATATTCACATCAGACCGTGCATTTCATTCATTAAAAAAACTTAACATAAATTTCTCTTAATCGGTTAAACCAATCCACAAAACTAAACTAGAAATCAACCAAACAAAACCGTGAATCATTCAACTCCAATATCCTATCCAACCCATGCAAATCACAAAACCAAGTTCCAACCGATTCACAAATCCAAGTTCCAACCGAATCATAAAATTTAATTCCAACTTTCAACATCCAAGTTCCAACCGATTAACAATAAAAAATGCAATTAAGTAGGAAAAAAATCGAAAACTCAAAAAACACATCCAAAAACCAATTCACAGCTTCGGGTTTTTGGGTTGGGTATCGGGTTGGGTGACGGGTTGAGACTCGGGTTTAGATCTGGGGCGAGCAACAGTGTTCTCTCGTTCTTTAGACATTCAGTGGCGGCGATGGCACGGTGCGGTGGTTCTCGTGGAGGAGGATTAAAGTCAATGGCGTGTTCGGGAATTTGAGTGGAGTCGAGGATCTTTGATGCTGGTGTGGATCGAGGAGGAAGATGATAGTTGTCGGGGAAGGAGCAGCATTGTCGGAGATGGAGGGGAGAACGAGAGAGAGAATGACAGTGAGTGAAAGTGAGAGTCAGTGAGAGAGAGTGAAAAAAAAGAAAAGAAGTTTCGGATGTGGGTGAGGGTGAGGTATGCAAAAAGGGGGTTGTTTTTAGGGTTAAAATTTTTAAAATTTGGAAATTAGTCCTTACTGTTTTCAGAATTTATGGTATCGACTGATACGTAGCCGATATTATGGATACCAACCGGTATCAAACGAAAACTAATGGTACCGACCAGTACCAAAACAACCAATATCGTTATGTTTTTCAGTCGATACGAAATGATATTTGTACCTGGTTCAGCCTGATTCTATTGAGGCTGGATATTACTGTTCGAATTCATTGTCTCGGTAGGCTTGACGTGAAGAATACCTGTAAAAAAATAAAGACACTCCGGGGGTTGGTTCCCGGAAGGTCCCTCCGACGCTCAAGTTAGTTTCTTTGTGAGGGTTTTAGGC
>JAOSBM010000008.1:19664672-19679558 GCA_027568955.1 Erythroxylum tenue
TCTGATCTCCATGCGTTCATCTACTTTTCACTTTTATATTTCTCGTTGTTTGTCATCAAAATTATTAAGTACGTAAAATCTATCTTGACTTAGCAGTTTGTAGTTGGATGGGATGGTCATTGGAGTTGAATGGAGTCTAGGTATGTGCAGCTACCACCCTCTCTTGACAAATTAAATCTTCATTGGCCATGCTTAAATATATAATTCACATTCTTTTAGTACCTATTTTTTCATGATGATATGGTGAGTGTTCAGCCCTATTTTAAGACTTTAGGTGATCATAAATATGTCCATGGTTCATGGGAATGAAGAACAAGTGAAGACAAGTTAAATGAAGCTCTTCTGAGGAGAGACATGACCATGTAGAGCGTTACACACTCGTGTCCTTGACTTACACAGTAGTGTAAATTAACCATGTAAGTCTCTGGAACTATATGAATAAATGTGTAAAGAGTGAAGACATACAAGGTTGCGTACATGCTTGTGTGAATGATATACACGACCATATGTGACAACCATATAACTCTCTGTAACCATGTAAGTCTATGACTCAAGTGACAGTGGAAGAGACATGATCACTTATGAATATAAAAGAAGAGAAGACTTATGTTTTTTTATTAGGAGGCCTAAAAACACCAAAAAAGGAAAAGAAAATAGAGAGAGAGCAAGTAGTTTCTGATTCTCATCCTTGTTTGATTGATTTAAGATTGAGTTTTGAGTTTGTTGATTTGCACATCAACTTTAGTTTCAATCTAGAATCTTTCTAAGATAACTTGTTGTTGTGAGGTGAGAGAATAAATTTTGTAAATCCTTATTTGTGATTACTAAATTTGTTTGTTGATTTAGCTTTCCCCTCTACTCTGGATCGTTTTCACGTAATTTTTATAAATCCTTATTTGTGATTAATGGATTTGTTTGTTGATTTGGTTGACCCTTAAAGAAAGTTATGTTTTGGTTATGTTTTTCTCTTTTTTCCCCACAAGTGATATCATAGCCATAATAATGGAAGGAGGAAACAACTCTATGGTAAAGTTGACATCATTAAACTACTCTTTTGAAGGCCTATGATGGAGGACCTCTTATATTGCAATGATCTTTTTGATCCTATTGAAGTGGATAAAGGTGTGAAGAATGATATTCCTTTAAAAAATAAAAATATATAAGATAGAGAATGGAAGAAGATGAAGCGAAGAACTCTAGGTATGATTCAAAAATGCATTGATATTAACATTTTCAACCATATGTCTTAAGAGACAGATCCTTTTGAGTTGTGGAAAAAGCTAGAAGGACTCTACGAAAGGAAGACTGCCTATAATAAGGTTTTATTGATTAAAAGCTTGTAAACTTAAAGATGAAAGAGGGAAATTTGTGTCGAAGCATTTGAGTGATTTTCAGGATATAATAAAAAAGCTTACAATAATGAAGATCATTCTTAGTGACAAGCTTCAAGTTTTGTTCTTGCATGGATAGCTGGAAGACATTGGTAGTGACGATTAGCAATCCAACTTCTGAAGGTGTGCTCTCTTTTGATGTAATCAAAGAGATTATTTTCAATGAAGAAATCAAAAGAAAGGAGATGAGAGTTGACAATGTGTAGGCTTTCTTGGCAGAAAACATGGGAAAAGGCAAGATCAGGGGTCCTAAAAGTGACAAAAACGTGAAGACATGTCATTATTTTGATAAGCCAAGACACATAAAGAGGTTCAACTATAAATGGAAAATGGATAAGAAAAAGCATGATCAACAAATTGATGGTGAAGCTAAAGAGCACCACTGCAACTTCTTCAAGCACGGATGAAGTGATATTCCTAGTCTTTGTGACAAATGATTGCATTGATGTTAGTGATTCAAGTTCTGATTGGCTGATTGATACAGGAGTGTCGTGGCATTGTGTTTCAAAAGTGAAGCACTTCTCAAACTAAAAGATCAGAGACTTTAGGAGTTTGTTGTTATAGGTGATATCTGAGTTTAACCAAACTTTAGATGTTTTAACCTTGAAAGATGCATAACACATTCTTGGCTAAATCTATTATATGCATTAGATTGAGAAGGATTCAAACACACTTTTAGGGATAGGAAGTGGAAGATGTCAATGGGATCAATGAATGTTGCTCGAGGAGAATTATGCTACATATTGTATAAGACATAGGATGATGGTGGTAGAGAAGCATACACAGTCAAAGATGAAGCTTCTCCAAATCTATGGCATTGACACATAGTTGGCTAGTAAATCCCTTATCTCAGTCAAAAACTCTTTACCCCTTAATCCTTGTGATCATTGTTTAGCAGAAAGCAACATAGTCTCTTTCAAGAAATAATCTGCAAGGAAGACGAAGATATTAGGGTTATGCATTCAGATGTTTGTGACCTTATTGAGGAGGAGTCACAAGGAGGTAACATATATATATTTTGTTAAATTCATTGATGATACTTTGAGGAAGAATTGGGTATATATGTTAAGAGCCAAGAGTCAAGCATTTGAAACTTTCCAAAAGATTCATATTACGGTATAAAGGGAAGCTGAGAGGAAGCTGAAGTGCCTGCGAATAGACAATGGAGGGGAGTATACTTCCAAGATATTTAAAGAATATAGTACATTGCATAACATTAGACATGAGAGAATCGAACTGGGGACTCCACAACATAATGGGGTTGCTGAGAGGATGAGCAAAACTATTGTGGATGAGGTTCGTTGTATGCTTAGAATGTCTAAGCTAATGAAGACATTTTGGGGTGAAGCAGTCTGAAGTGCATTTTATTGATCAACTAAGCTCCCTCAGTTATGTCAAATTTTAAGATTTTTAAGAGAGCATGGATTGGTAAAAATCCTACCTATTATCATCTGAAAATGATTGGCTGCAAGATATTTAGACACGTACCCAAGGATTAGAGATAAAAGTTTGACTCAAAGGTAATACCTTGCATCTTTGTAGGCTATGATGATGAACAATTGACTTCAGAATCTATGACCTAGAGAAGCAAAAGGTTGACAAGACTAGGGATGTGATATTCCAGGAGAGCGAGATAGGTGCTGATCTTTTAAAAGAAGATAAATGTAGGTGAAGAAGATGAAGTGTGTGACCAAAAACACGTTGGTGGTGATTAGATAGAGTTTAATATTATGAACCACATTCAGACAATGCTAAAGATGGAACTACCGAGGATAATGAGTAGGGGGAGCAATTAGATCCAACAACTAATGAAACATAGCTTCAAAGGTTAAAAGGGAGATAAGGCCTTCTACTAGATATTTGAGTTCAAAATATCTATTGTTTACTACTGAGGGGATGCTTAAGAATGTGCAACAAGTTGCATTTTATGATAACAAAGATCTTTGGCTCGTAACTATGATGGAAGAGATGAACTCTCCAAAGAAGAATGATGCATATAAGCTTGTGAAGCTTCCAAACAGAAAAAGAAAAACTTAAGAATAAGTGGGTGTTCAAGATGAAGAAAGATGGTAATAAGCTAGTGAAGCACAATGCAAGGCTAGTGGTGAAAGGGTTCAGTAGAAAAAAGGGTATAGATTTTCATGAAATCTTCTAAACAGTGCTCAAGATGACTTCAATTCAAACATAAGGGTTTGACTGCCTGTTTAGATCTAGGACTTAAACAGTAGGGTGTTAAAACAACCTTCTCATATGTAGATTAGGAAGAGGAGAGGTTTCAAAGCTAAAGGTAAGGAGAATCAGGTCTACAAGTCAAAGAAAAGTTTATATGGGTTAAACATGATATCAGAAGTTCGTTTCTTTTATGACAAATTATGGTTACAAGCAAATTTATACTGATGCGTGTTTGTATTTCAAGAAGATCATAGGTGAAAACATCATCATTCTTCTTCTATATATCGATGATATGCTTGTTATGGGTCAAGATGTTGGCAAAATCTAAAAGTTAAAGGTGGATTTGTCTAAATCTTTTGATATGAAAGATATTGGACTTGTAAAGCAAATTTTAGGCATGGAGATGACCCAGGATAAGAAGACTAGGAGATTATGTTTATCAAAGGAAAGGTATATTGATCGGGTGTTAAAAAGGTTCAATATGAAGCATGCCAAGCTAGTTAGCATGCTACTGGAACCTCACTTCAGGCTGAGTAAGCGTGTATGTCCCTCAATAGAAACAGAAAAGGATGGTATGTCTTCTATTTCATACTCATTTGCAATAGGGGTCTCTAAGGTATGTTATGGTATATACAAGACCAAATATTGCATAAGTTGTTGGGTTAGTGAGTAAATTCTTATCTAACCGGTGAAAAGTTCACTGGGAGGCAGTGAAATGGATTTTGAGATGCTTAAGAGGTACTTCAAAATGGAATTTGTATTTTGGTGATGGGGAGTTAATTTTAGAAGGTTATACGGATGTAGATATGGTTGGGGATCTTGATAGAAGAAAATCTACTTCAAGTTTGGAGGGAAAGCCAAGTAATGACAATTAAAGCTACACAAGCATGCAACTTTATCTATAGCTGAGGTAGAGTATATAGCTGTAGTGAAGGCTAGTAAGGAGATGCTTTGGTTGAAAAGATTCCTTTAAGAGTTGGATGTGAAGCAAGAAGACTATGTATTGTTTTGTGATATTCAAAGTGCTATTAACTTGAGCAAAAACACTACGTATCATTCTCGCAGAAAGCATATGGATATCAAATATCATCAGTTGAGGTCTGTAATTGAGGAGCAATAATTGATGTTAAAGAATATTCATACGGGCTTAAATGGTGCTAACATGTTGACTAAGGCGATTCATAGAAGAAAGTATGAACTTTGTCGTAAGTTTGTCGGGATGTTTCTCAAGTAGCTGTCAAAGCATAACATGAATTCTCCATAATTAGACTGGAGGGGGAGATTATGGAGTGTCCAACCCTATTTTGAGACTTTAGGTGGTCATAAACACCTCTAAGGTTTGTATGGATGACGAACAAGTCAAAAAAAGTTGAATGCGGCTCTTATGAGACATGGTCGTGTAAGGTGCTACACACCCATGTCCTTAACTTACATAGTCTAGTAGATCAACCGTGTAAGTCTTTGAACCCGTGTGAATAAAAGTGTGAAGAGTGAAGACACACACGATCGTGTATATGCTTGTGAGCATGACATACATAGCTGTGTGTGACGACTATGTAACTCTCTATAATCGTGTAAGTCCACGACAGACACGGTCACTTACATGGTTATCTATGTGACCTTGTATATTGCAGAAAACCTAATTGAGAATATTAAAAAAGAGAAGACATAGGTTTGTTTATTTGGAGGCGCAAAAACACCAAAAATGAAAAAAATGAAAATTGAGAGAGGGTAAGTAGTTTCTGATTCTTATCTTTGTTTGATTGATTTGGGATTGGGTTGAGAGTTGGTCGATTTACGCATCAACTTTACACTCAAAAATCTCCCTCTCGAGTCTAATTGAAGGCATATTACACATCAACTTTACAATCGTTGTGTATCTTCAAGATTGAAACAGGTCCATTGTACAACAGTTCTAGTGACGTTGCTACTGATTGAAAACATATTACTATCATTGATGAATCAAATTTGGAAGTAAATTTTTTATGTTTTTAATCTTGATGTAACCTTCAAACAACTTATTACAGATTTGGTTAGTTTAATTTGGAAAGAAGAGATATTGTATACTTAGTAACAATAATGCAGAGAAAACTGTTGAATGAGAACAACTGGAGCCATGTGATTCATAAACGAGGTGTAGATACTTGCAGTTGGATTACCGTCTCATCCTTTCAATGTAAGTACAAAATATTTTGTCTTCGTCTACCATGAGGGTTAGACATTACAAAAAGAGCAAGGAATTAGAAAAGAAAGCCTAAGTCCAGGGTAATGGCGTAACTACTAAGATATTTCCCGCCATGGGATGTTTTCAATCTGATACTAGAAATCAATGTAAGCGATCATATGACCTAATCATGTTAATTCACAAAGCAGAGGAAGTAAAAGAAGAATAAAGGATCGAAAAGCAAAAGTGTTCACTATCAGTTCTACCATCCTTAGCTAGCCAGATGGGAAGCTTTCCATGAACTGCAAAAAACAAGTTACACTCGTCGATCATTTACACAAACAAAAAAATTATGTAAGATTGGGCACATACATAAGCTCATAATGCAAACTAAAGAAAAGGTCATAGCACCAGTTTATATGTCAGAACCAAAAAATAAATAAATGCTCACAATAGACCTATGAGAACTGCCTTAAAAACAACATCAACAATCCAGTATACAGTTACATAAAAAGGATCAAAAACCTACTGTTTCACTAGTGATTTTCACAGCGATAAATTGATAATGAGGATTATTATAAAATAATGTTAAGAACAAGGTCATCAAGTTAATGATGCAAAGGCTCATACTAAATAACAAGCAAAAACCTTGAAGATGCATTTTGTCACTGGTTCTATAAACCCAAAAATTCCCAAGGACTCATCCAGTTATCATAAGAATAGCCCAAGCCAGAAAAAGGAGACGAAAAAGTGCTTAACTATTTTCTAGTGAAATAAGTCAGAACATGACCCGCAAAGATACAAAAGTCTAACTAGAAAAAAGAGCAAAATTGTTGACAAATGCCTCTGGCCATGCCTTAGTTCAAAATATACGAACTCATGACAAATTTTTTTGCATACTAACTAGTTAATTTATAAACATCATGACCCCTTAACACTACAATAGAGTGGACAATTTGGTGATTTCTTTAGCAACGCATCACAAATCTTCCCAGAAAGGGACGTATTAGCGACGATTAACAAACACGTTGCCTAAACCCAAACATTTAGAAATGAATCACCTAATAGTCGATAAAATCTAACATTTGACGACGGTCCTTCGAGTTCGTCATAGGAGGAACAATTTTTGCGACCAACCAACAATTTTTCGCTAAAATTTTGCACTTTATATGACAAATTTTATGTTTCGTCGGCAATGTGATATAATTTAGCGACGCTTAGGTTAATTGTCAGTAGATGCTCAACACAGTGAACACTTTACACGATAATAAGTATAAATCGTCACAAAATATGAAACGTATTGTGACGTATAGTTTTTTTTGTTGGTAATTTGACAGAGATGTGCAACGATAGCATAAAGCGTCGTAAAAGGTTTGTCTTTTAGCGACGAATTATTGAAGCATTGCGTAAAATTAAGATAATTACAATATAAGTCCTTAGGTAAATTTTAATGAACTATTGTATGTGATAGTATTCTTAAAAACAATAATGTTGAAAGTATAGTTTTTAATGATAAATGTAGTTATTAATCCTAATTTTATTTTGAGATTTATATGATTTTTCATATTTTTCATTTGTCGTGTTTATAAATGTGTTTAAATATATGCATTTAGATTTTATAATATATACCATCATATAGATTTATTCACAAATGATTCTTTAATGATGCCTATTATACATAGTAGTACTACATCTCCCTTCATAAAAAAATTCATGAAAACATATTGTTTAAATTTTATGAATTAAATATATTCTTGAACATAAAAAGATAATCATGCCTAAAATTTTAAAGTTATATTGGATGAAAATATCATAAATTTAATTTAACTACTATTATTCTTAATCATTAATGTTAATTAACAATAAAATAATACTACATATAAATATTGAAATATATATATATATATATATATATTATAATGAGATATATATATATGAAAGTAGTGCAAGATGTTAATTAGAAGTTTAACATTTCTTATAAACAAAATAGTAAATAAAGTTCAACATCTAATATTTAATTAAGAAGGGAAAGAAATAATTATTTGTTTAGATTCCCATTCACATTAGCGTCAGTATAAAAGGTGAAGGGGTTTCAAATGTCTACATTCCTAAGAAGCCTCCTTGCACGCTCCAAACGATCAATTGAAACTGAT
The DNA here is from genome assembly GCA_027568955.1 of Erythroxylum tenue. Taxonomy (NCBI): domain Eukaryota; kingdom Viridiplantae; phylum Streptophyta; class Magnoliopsida; order Malpighiales; family Erythroxylaceae; genus Erythroxylum; species Erythroxylum tenue. The sequence goes on from JAOSBM010000008.1 coordinate 19,672,553, forward strand.
AAGGATCGTTGACCCTCATGGTTTGGTGAATTGGCACCCTCTTGCAACAACTTCTTTGCTTTAGCTAAATTTCCAGAAGATACAGTGAACAATGTCCTAGATCGAGTATGCACGATGGTATTAGATGAACCGCACGTACTAAGCATTTCAGCTAATGAGCATAGGGAGTAGAACAATCAAATATATATCAAACAGTATTAGGAAGTCAATGTTGAATAGATGCATACCAAACTGGTAAACTCCATGATTATCACGATGAACAGGCATAATTTTTGCAATCGACCACTGTCCCGAGAGAACTGATTTTCCTAATGACGTACGAACCATCGAGACATTACCACTGCCTCTATTTCCATCTATGCTCTCTTAAATATTCGAAGAAGCTTAACATAACATGTAGTATATACAATCAGATGTTCATATATATAATAGCTTCATAACAGGAAATGAGATCTAGATAATAAGGAAAGTGAGGTAGCTCGGATGATACTAAAAATCTTGAAGAAGAAGATCGGTCATGGAAGGCAAATGCTTATTAGTGTATGAAGATGGGATTTGATCTGTATTAATTTGTTTTTGATCTTGGACAATTTTGCCACATTCCTCCCAGCAAAACTCATTTCCACCATCGTGAACTAGTCGCCATATCGACATTTCACAATGAATTAATGGTAAGAAGTTAATTCTGAAAAGTCAATAGAAGAATTCTTAATTTAATATTCCAACAATCTAGCAATGTATTAAATTTGTGAACTCATAAGGTTGAGAATGTTAAGTGTGTATGTACTATATTTAGTGGATTTAGCTTTAAATTAGCTTTCTAGTTTTGAGCAACTTCATTATATAAGGTTGTATGCTAAAAGATTTGGTCTTTAAGAATAAGAGTAATAGGTTGTTAGTTTTGGGTTTTAATTGTAATGTCTAACACAAAAACACAATTGGCCATATTTTTGGTTTCGACCATTTGACTTTTAAGTTTTACGTGTAATCACAACTTCATTACACATTCAAATAAAATCATTTTGATAGATACATTTGTATATTATAAGTGGTACAATCAAATGTAATTATGTACATAAACATCTGTTGCAGAAGTAGCCTTCATTTAAGCATTTCATCAAACAGATAGGAGGCGCTTGTCAAACAAACATGGAAGGTGGGAAAAAAATGTCGACTCATACACATCCATCACATAAATAGAAGAAACTATCTCCCAAACATGCAAACAAAAACAAAAACCCATACACCATAAGTAGAACACAATAATCACAATAAACTCCTACAGATAGTAGATAAATAGAGCACAAGAAGGAGGGTTTGAAAATAGAAAAGAAGAACAATACCAACATAGGTAACGACGCTTCTTCGACGGTGACAAGCAAAACACAGGAGATGACCACGAAAAAGGGGACGACGCTTTGGATGGTGAACGAAGAGGAATGTTAGCGGCTAACACAAAAATAAAGAGAGGTTCATTTTTGTGTTAATAACCTAGTAGAAAACAACTTCGTTTTCTATTAAACAAAACGACGTCGACTTGGATTATGCAAGGAATAAATTTACCGTTTGGCGTCAATGTCCATAACCATCACAAAATGGTAATGCCATGAAGATAACATTATATGAATTACCATATATAGTTATATATATTGCTATGTAATTAATTAAAAGATAATTACAATAATGTAAACAATGGAATTCAATAAATTTTGGTTATTTTAAAATTTTATATGACAAACAACACAAAACTAATTTGTATTACATAAATAAAATTTTTAGTTTAATATCTTTTAAAATATACAATTTCATAATTTTATGTGGTGTGAGAATATTCTAATTACTATATATAAATCGGGTAACATTTTGTAGAAAATTTATATTATAAAGGGAAATTTATATAAATATAAAATTCAAAATAAATTAATTTTTCTTATTAAAATCTTTTAAAATATATGAGTTGGTGTCACAAAACTCTATTTACTATATATAAATTGCAAACTATTTTATATTATTGATATATTACAGGAAAATAGAAAATGTACAAAAAATGTAGATTTGGTGACTATTTTAGACAATCGTAGCCAAAAATTACATTTACCAACGAATTTAAGAAAGAATCGCAAAAAAATTAATTATGAAACGACATATGGCGACGTTTCTAAGAATCGTTGCCAAATGTATCAAACTTTATTTTAACAATTAAACGATGTCGTTTATGTTTGTCAGTCAACTTCCCCCCATCCCCCTCATTTTTTCCCACTCTTTTCCTTCTCCCACTTGTTTATTTTGTTTTTTGTTCTCTCTCTAGTACCGACGGCCTTCCATCTTCTTTGGATGACCTTCTTCTTAGTGGTGTGATTCTATCTTCTCTGGTGTGGTTCTGTCTTTTCTCCTTTGTGTAGGTACGTGATGAGGTGTTTAATTTTGGTTTTATTTTGTGCCTGGTTGCATGATCGTGGGATGTTGGGTGTATTAAGGGTTAATATATTGAGTTTTATTCGTTGGTTTGGGATGTCTGTAATTAGAAAACAAATTGAATGTGTTAATGTTAGCGATAGAAAGGAAAAAAAAATGAGATTTTGGTTATGATGTTGGGATGAATTTCTAATGCATGTAAGGTGTTCGATGAATTGACTGTTCCGAAGAGGAATAATTGATCGGAGTGTTATTCCATTGTAGGTGCTTCAGGCTCATTTTTATCATTTGATCACTTTATTCTTCCACTGACTTGATTTATGACCATTTACATGGAGTCTTTAATAAATTAACTTATTAATATCATTTGTGAAGCACACTAAATGGTTAAGAAAAGTGAAAAGTTCATTCAAAAACAAAAAGGATGTAATCTTACAAACTATGTGACTTTTACATTTGAACTTGTTTAGTAGCTACTATAAGAGGTAGACATTATTCTTTTTAGTTACCTATAAATATGAGTAACTTAATGCTTTTGTAGAGAATGTTAAAAGAATTCAAAATGAAAAGGGAATTAACCATGTTGAAAGTGATTATGAAAAGAGATTTAAAAATAAGAAACTTGAAAGATGTTGTGAAGGTAAGGGAATAGTCCATAGCTTTTCTACATCTAAGACACCATAACAAAATGGAGAAAAATAAGACACACTTCAAAATATATGTATAACCATAATAAATAGATACGATTGATAAGTATTTTTAGAACGAAGTTGTAGTAATTACTGGTTGAATTTTGTTTGAAGAATTTCTTTTCTTCAATCCTCTTTCATTTTGTAGTAATAAATGTGATTGTTTTAATATGTGTATTACATCGCAGGACTAGTTTTTGTGTTAAAGACTATCAATAATCGTTCAACATCATCCTTCATCTTTGTACTTTGCATTTGTCTCCAGCTTGGTAACTTTTTTCACTAATTAACGTCTACCACATTTTTGTGTTTAATAGTACAAGTATTTGTATTTGGGTTTTGTTTGAATACAAAGGAGGTGTTGGTTTTGTGTAAGATAATTGTACTATAAGTTGTAGTAACTTTTATTGTCACGTAAAATTGATATGAATTTAATGCATAATAAAACGTATATAGGCTGAAAATTAGTGATGTGGATCAGATGAGACTTATCGATGAAAAATTCCACGAGCCTAGGAACTGAAGCGAGAAGACCCTTTATCTATTCACAGGTGAAAACAATGCCACATAACTTAGTGTTTCTTTGCTTTCGATCTTTGTGAACGAACTTCAATCATAAATACTCTAATTATTTGTAACTTTTATTTTCACGTAAAATTGATATGAATTTAATGCATAATAAACATGTAGGATACTATATAGGCTGGAAACTAGTAATGCATCTCTGATGAGGCTTATCGATGAAAAATTCCACAAGCCTAGCAGCTGAAGCGAGAAGACCCTTTCTCGATTCACAGGAGTAAACAATGCCATGTACCTTAATGTTTCTTTGCTTTTGATCTTTGTGAATGAACTTCAATCAGAAATACTCTAATTAGTAGTAACTTTTATTGTCACATACAATTGATATGAATTTAATGCATAATAAACTCGTGGAAGGTATATAGGCACAAAATAGGTGATGCAGCTCATGAGGCTTATCAGTGAAAAATTCCACGAGCATAGGAGCGACAACAAGAAGACCCTTGCTCAATTTGCAGGTGTAAACAACATCGCATACCATAATGTTTCTTTGTTTTTGATCTTTGTGATCAAACTTTAATAAAAAAAAATACTCTAATTAGTAGTATCTTTTATTTTCACGTAAAATTGATATGAATTTAATGCATAATAAACCTGTAGGATGGTATATAGGTTAGAATTCGGTGATGCAGCTCCAATGAGGCTTATTAGTGAAAAATTCCACGAGCCTAAGAGCGATAACAAGAAGACCCTTACTCAATTCGCAGGTGTAAACAACACCACGTACCTAGGAGTAACAACGAGAAGACCCTTTCCAATTAGTAGTAACTTTATTTTTCACTTAAAATTGAACGAGGGTTGCATTTAATAATTCAATGACTTACTTTTTATTGTATAGCTATATGGATAAAAGTTGGATGTGTCATCGGAAATGGTCCATTAAATATGTAGAAGGAGTTAAGAGTTTCATGCAATTTGTCTAACATCAAATGGGCAATGAATGTCGCATTCGTTTTCCTTGCATCAATTGCTTAAATGTCGACTTTTAAAGTCAAGATGTGGTATACAATCACTTGCTAATCCTAGGCATAGATAAATTCTATACTCTATGACTTTATCATGGTGAACGTAAGGAAGCAAGTTGAAGTAGAAGTTTTGGTACAAGTTATGATGATAGTAAAAATAATGATGTAAATAATTGTGATGTTAATGATGATGGGATTGGCGAGATGTTAGATGATTATGGGAATTATATGGAGACTATGAATGAAACAGGTATGCCTAAAATAATTGGTAGTATCCAGGTTGCTCAAATTTCTCACAGCTATCTTTTGTTGGGAAGTTGTTGCATTTGAAGGTCTATAATAAATGGAGTAATAAGTCATTTGACATGTTAATTGATTTTCTCAATGATACATTACCTGTTGGACACAAATTGCCCAAATCTTAAAAAGATGCAAAGAAATTATTAAGGGACTTTAGATTAGGATTTATATCAATACATGCTTGTTCGTATGAATGTGTTCTATTTTGGATGCACAGTAAAGATCTTGAGGAGTTTTGATTTGTGGATAATGGGAGAAGGAAAAAGATACATAATAAAATCTTGCGATACTTTCCTATTAAACCACGACTACAAAGACTTTTTATGTCAACAAAAATAGTGATAGATATGAGGTGGCATAAAGACAAACGCATTGATGATAACATTATGCGTCATCCAGTAGACTCAATGACATGGAAAGAATTTGATAGAAAGTTTCCAGGTATTGCACAAGGTTTTTTGTAATATTCGATTTGGATTGGCCTCAGATGGATTTAATCATTTCGATAATATGAGTACTTGATATAGCATGTGCCCGATAATTTTAGTGCCATACAATTTACCTCTATGGAAGTGTATTAAGGAGCCTTTTATATTATTATCTTTGCTTATTCCAGGACTACTGCTCCAGGTAAGGATATCGATGTATACATGCAACCATTAATTAATGTCTTAAACGATCTACGAGAAGTTGGATTACAAACTTTTTATGTTGTTCAAGGTGAAACATTTATAATGCATACCGTTGTTTTGTGAATTATAATAATTTCTTAGCTTATGGGAATTTGTCTGGGTGAAGCATTAAAGGTTATATGGCTTGTCCTACGTGTAACCATCAAACTTATTCAATGAGGATACAAAGTAAAATATGTTATGCTAGTCATCGTCTTTATTTGGAACATAGGCATAAATGGTGAAGAAGAAAATTGTTTAATCACTAAGTAGAATCGAGTGAAGCTCCTTTGTAATTTTCTGGTGATGATATTGTTTACCAGCTATCACATTTGGGTGATATTACACCTGGTAAACACCCAAGTAATAGAAAGAGAAAAAGAAATGATGTTAACCTCAATTGGAATAAAAAATCATATTTTTCTATTTTCCATATTGGAAGGAATTACTATTGAGGCATAATCTTGATGTGATGCATATTGAGAAAAATATTTATGAGAATATTTTAGGAACTGTGATGAGAATTGATGGGAAATCGTAAGATACAATTAAGGCTAGACTTGACTTGGAAGACATGAATATAATAAAAGACTTGCATTTGAAAAGAAGAGATGATTTGTTATGCATTATTCCTCCAAATTATTACAACATGTCAATAAGGGAGAAGCAATGCTTTTATCAATTTCTTAAATCAGTCAAGTTTCCTGATGGGTATGCATCAAATATAGGTCGTTGTGTGAATGTTAAAGAGGGAAAAGTATCAAGGTTCAAAAGCCATCATTGTCATATACTTTTGCAATGATCACTTCCTGTTGGAATACGTGGGCATTTGTTGAAGGATTTGTCCGTAAATTTGGGTCAATTGGGTGATTTTTTAAGCACTTATTTTGCAAGACACTTAAAGTTGAGAGCTTCACAAAATGGAAAAAGACATAGCTTTGATTCTATGTAAGATTGAACTAGTATTCCCCAATCATTTTTTGATGTTATGGTTCATTTGGTAATTCAATCACCATACAAAGGAAAACTGTGTGGACCGGTTTAATTTTGATGGATGTTCCCGATTGAAAGGTAATTCATATAATTTTTTTAAAAAAAAAAGTTATTTGTTAGTGACCGTTGTTAATATTTTATATTTTGTTTAGGTTTTTTTGCTCTCTTAAACATTTTGTACGTAACAGAGCTTGACCTGAAGAGTCTATTGTAAAGGCTTATTGTTGGACCCCGTTTTCGGAGCCTCAACGGACTGAGACCTAAGCCTTGAGCTGAAACTCTTGAAGGGTCATTAACTGCCAAGCCACATAGGTGGTGAGCGCACACTTGTCATACACATGTCATACACTCCAATCTTACGGCTAAAATCGATCACTCACATGCATTAGAG
>JAOSBM010000008.1:19685412-19701038 GCA_027568955.1 Erythroxylum tenue
CTTATGCACAATTAAGCAAATATTTAATAAGCAAATAACAAACATAATTCGTACTAACTTCCTTTAATATTCTAACCTCTAATTTGGGGCGTTACACTCATAGTCTGGTGAATTGACACCCTCTTCTAACAACTTCTTTGCTTTAACTAAATTTACAGAAGATACAATGAACGATGTCCCAGATCGAGTATGCACAACAGTATTAGGAAGTCAAATTTGAACAGATACATACCTGACTGATAAACTTCAAAATCGTCATAATGAAGAAACATAATTTTTGCAATCGACCACTGTCCCAAGACAACCGATTTTCCTAATCACGTATGAACCATTGAGACATCACCACCGCCTCCATTTCCATCTAAGCTTTCTTGAATATTCGAGGAAGCTTCATAACACAAAATAAGATACTAATAACAAAGAAAGAGAGGTAATAGTTAGGATTATACTAAAAACCTTAAAGAAGAAGATCAGTCATAGAAGGTAAGGGGTGAGTAGTGTTGATGAAGGGATTTGTTCTGCATTAATTTGTTCTTGATCTTGGACAATTTTGCCACATTCCTCCCAACGGAACTCATTTCCACCATCATGAACTAGTCACCATGTCAACATTTTGCGATGGACTAATGGAAACGAGTTAATTCTAAAAAGTCAATAAAAGAATTCTTATTTGAATATTCCAACACTTTATAAGAATGTATTAATTTTGTGATCTCATAAGGTTGAGAATGTTAAATGTGTATGTAATATGTTTAGTGGACTAGCTTTAAATTAGCTTGCCAGTTTTGAGCAACTCCATTATATAAGGTTGCATGCTAAAAGAGTTGGTCTTTAAGAATAAGAGTAATAGGTTGTTAGCTTTGGGTTTTAATTTTAATTTCTAATGCAAAAACACAATTGACCATATTTCTGGTTTTGACCATTTGACTTTCAAGTGTTAAGTGTAATCACAACTTCATTACATGTTCCAAAAAAAACCATTTTGATAGATACATTTGTATACTATAAGTGGTATAATCAAATGTAAATATGTACATAAACATTTGTTGTAAAAGTAGCCTTCATTCAAGCATTTCATCAAATAGTTAGGAGGCATTTGTCAGACAGACACGAAAGGCAGGAAAAAATTTCAACTCATACACATCCAACAAAGAAATAGAAGAAACTATCTTCCAAACACGCAAATACAAGCAAAAACTCATACACCATAAGCATAACACAATAATCACAATAAACTCTTACACATAACAAATAAACAGAGCCCAAGAAAGAGAGTTTGAAAACAAAAAAGAAGAATAATACCAACACAAGTAACGACGCTTCTTCGACGGTGACAAGTAGAACACAGGAGATGATCACAAAAGAGGGGACAATGCTTATTAGATGGTGAACGAAGAGGAATGTTGACGGCTAACACAAAAACGAAGAGAGGTTCGTTTTTGTGTTAATAACCTAGTAAAAAACGTCGTCTTTTATGCTAAATAAAACGATGTCGTCTTGAATTATGTAAGGAATAAATTTACCATTTAGCATCAATGTCCATCACCGTCACAAAATGGTAATGGCATGAAGATAGCATTATATTAATTACCATATATAATTATATGTATTGTGATGTTATTAATTAAAAGATAATTACAATGATGTAAACAATGGAATTCAATAAATTTTGGTTATTTAAAAAATTTATATGACAAACAATACAAAATTAATTTGTATTACATAAATAACTTTTGGCTATTAATGTCTTTTAAAATATATGATTTCACAATTTTATGTGAAGTGACAAAATTCTAATTACTATATATAAATTGGGTAACATTTTGTTAAAATTTTATATTACAAAGGTAAAATTCTATAAATATAAAATTCAAAATAAATTATTTTTTCTTATTAATATCTTTTAAAATATATGAGTTGGTGTCACAAAACTCTATTTACTATATATAAATTGTAAACTATTTTATATTATTGACATATTATAGGAAAAGAGAAAATATAAAAAATGTAGATTTGGTGACTATTTTAGACAATCGTGGCCAAATCTTATGTATAGCAACTTTTTAACAATGTCGTTGCAAAAAATTACATTCACTAACGAATTTAAGAAAGAGTTGAAAAAAATTAATTATGTAACGACATATTGCGACGTTTGTAAGAATCATCACCAAATGTATCGAACGTTTTTTAAAAAATTAAACTCCCCTCATTTTTTCCCACTCTTTTCCCTCTCCCGCTTGTTTATTTTGTTTTTTTTCCCTAGTATTGACGACCTTTCATCTTGTTTGGACAACTTTCTTCTTCGTGGTGTGGTTCTGTCTTCTCTCCCTATCTTGCATGGTTGGACGACTGTGGGATGTTGGGTGTATTAAGGGTTAATATATGAGTTTTATTCGTTGTTTTGGGTTGTCCGTGATTGGAAAACAAATTGAATGTGTTAATGATAGTGATGGAAGGAAAAGACGAGATTTTGGTTGTGATGTTGGGATGAATTTCTGATGCAGGTAAGGTGTTTGATAAATTGACTGTTACGTTGAGGAATAATTGATGGGAGTGGTCTATTATTGCAGGTGCTTCAATTTGCTCATTTTGATCGTCTGATCACTTTGTCATTCCTTTAACTTGATTTACGACCTTTTACGTGGAATCTTTGATAAATTAACTTATTAATATCATTTGTGAAGTACAATAAATAGTTCAGAAAAGTGAAAAGTTCATTTAAAAGCAAAAATGTTGTAATCTTACAAACCATGCGACTTGTATTTGTAGTAATAAAGGTGATTGTTTTAATATGTGTATTATGTCGCAGGCTGAGTTTTTGTGTTAAAGACTGTCAATAATCGTCCAACATTATCCTTCATCTTTTTACTTTGCGGTTGTCTCCGGCCAGGTAACTTTTCTAACTAATTAATGTCTACGATATTTTTGTGTTTAATAGTATGAATATTTGTATTTAAGTTTAGTGTGAATGTAAAGGAGGTATTGGTTTTGTGTAAGATACTTGTACTGTAATTAGTAGTAACTTTTATTGTCACGTAAAATTGATATGAATTTAATGCATAATAAACTTGTAGGATCTTATATATGTTAGAAACCGACAATACAACTCCGATGAGGTTTATCGGTGAAAATTTTCACGAGCTTAGGAGCGACAAAGAGAAGACCCTTTCTTGATTCACACGTGTAAACAATGCCAGGTACCTTAGTTTTTCTATTCTTTCGATCTTTGTGAATGAACTTCAATAAAAAAAACTCTAATTAGTAGTAACTTTTATTGTCTCGTAAAATTGAAAGAGGATTGCATTTAATAATTCAGTTACTAACTTTTTATTGTATAGCTACATGGATAAAAGTTGGATGTCTCATTGAAAATGGTTCACTGAATACGAAAAGGAGTCAAGAGTTTTATGCAATTTGTCAACATCAAATGGGTGATGATTGTCGAATTCGTTGTCATTTCATCGATTGCTTAAATGTTAACTTTCAAAGTCAAGATGTGGTATATAATCACTTGCTAATCCATGGCATAGATAAATTTTATACTCCATGGCTTTATCATGGCAAATGTAAGGAGTTGTAGTAGAAGTGTTGGTATAAGTTATAATGATAATAACAATAATGATGTAGATGATTGTGATGTTAATGATGATGGTGATGATGGGATTGGTGAGATGTTAGACAATTAGGGGAATTATATGGAGACTATGAATGAAACATGTATGCTAACATAATTGGTAGTATTACAGAAGATAATTTTGAGAAGTTATTGAAAGTTGCTCAAGAAGAATTATATCCAGGGTGCTCAAATTTCTCACAACAATCTTTAACTATCTTTTGTTATGAAGTTGTTACATTTAAAGGATGATAATAAATGGAGTAACAAGTCTTTTGACATGTTAATTGATTAACTCAATGATGCATTACTTGTTGGAGTATATTTCCCAAATCTTACTATGATGCAAAAAAATTGTTAAGGGGCCTTGGACTAGGATATATACCAATACATGCTTGTAAGTATGATTATGCCCTATTTTGGAATGAAAGTAGAGATCTTAAGGAGTGTCCGATTTGTGGTATATCAAGGTGGAAAGTGGATGATGGGAGAGGGAAAAAGATACTGAATAAAATCTTGCGGTACTTTCCTATTAAACCACGACTTCAAATACTTTTTATGTCAACAAAAACATTCATAAAAATGAGGTGGCATAAAAACAAACGCATTTGATGATAACATTATGCGTCATCAAGCAAACTCAATGGCATGGAAAGAATTTGATAAAAAAGTTTCCATGGTTTGCACAGGATTGTCGTAATGTTCGACTTGGATTAGCCTCAGATGGATTTAATCCTTTCTGTAATATGAATACTTCATATAGCATGTGGCCGATAATTATAGTGTCATACGATTTACCTCATTGGAAGTGTATGAATGAGTCTTTTATGTTATTATCTTTGTTTATTCTAGGACCTACTGCTCCTGGTAAGGATATCGATGTATACATGCAACCATTAATTGATGATTTAAACGATCTATGGGAAGTTGGATTACAAACTTTTGATGTTGTTCAAGGTGAAACATTTATAATGCATGCCTTTGTTTCGTGGACTATAAATGATTTCCCAGCTTATGGGAATTTGTCTAGGTGGAGCACTAAAGGGTATATGACTTGTCCTGTGTGTAACCATCAAATTTATTCAATAAAGCTGCGAACTAAAATATATTATACGGGTCTATAACTTCGGGTCAATTGCGTAAGTTTTTAAAGCAATTATGTTGTAAAACACTTAAAGTTGAAGAGCTTGACAAAATGAAAAAAGATATAACTTTGATTTTATGTAAGCTTAAACTAGTATTCCCCCCATCGTTTTTTGATGTTATGGTTCATTTGACAATTCACTTACCATACGAAGCAAAACTGTGTGGACCGGGTCAATTTCGATGGATGTTCCCGATTGAAAGGTAATTCTTATTAACTTTTAATTTTTTAAAAGTTATTTATTAGTAACAATTGCGAATATTTTATATTTTGTTCATGTTTTTATGCTCTCTTAAGCGTTATGTATATAATAAATCTCGACCTGAAGGGTCTATTGCAGAGGCTTATATAGCAAATGAATGCTTGACATTTTGTTTAATGTACTTAAATGACATGGAGACAAAATTTAATAGACCAGAACGTAACATTGATTTTGATGAAGATGGTGGCTTGTCAATTTTCTCCAAAAAAGTAAGGTCACTTGATGTGGGTAAATATGTGGAGTTAACTAAAGACAAATTTGAAATCACCCATTGGTATATTTTGAACAATTTCTAGAAAGACGACATATGTATGAAGTATGTATATTACTTTTGATTCAAACAATCATATTAGAATTTTGTGATTGACTCTCATCTCCTTACCTCTATTTTCTTTTTTAAATAGAGAGCACAAAGAGTACCTTTTAAGCAAAGAGATTATTAATGTTGAAGAAAGACATAAGCTTAAGTTTGTATCATGGTTTAGAAATCGAGGAATTTACATATTGATGGAATATTATGAACTTATGACAATTTGTATGTCAAATTAACTTCTAATTTCATTTTGCCATACAGATGATACGGTTACATAGCGTAACATGCAAGAGGCGACAACAACATTATATTGTTTGATATGTGGTATAGGTTGCATTGTTAATGGGATGAGATTTCACATACAAGATCGAGACAATTGACTTAGAAGTCAAAATTATTGGGTTGTTCTTTAGAGATGCCATGACGACGATTTTGTTGACTTCTATGATGTCATCTATGAAATAATAGAGTTGCACTACATTAAGGATAAGAAGGTTGTTTTATTTAAGTGCAAATGGTTTAATCTTACTGTCATGAAAGTGAACGGGAACATTACTAGCATCAATGTTAGTAAGACATGGTATGATAATGACCCTTTTGTCCTTGCAAGTCAAGTGAAGCAATTTTTTTACCTCAACGATACTGTATTGGGAAGCAATTGGAAGGTTGTTCAAAAGTTTCAACACCGAAATCTCTTCGATTTTTGTGAAAGGGATAATGGTTTAATGATAGAGGATGAAGATGAAGTATATGAAGAGATTGAATCGGAGTTGAATAATGAAGTTAGTTGAATAGAAGATGCAGATATGTCATCATTCCATAGGAGAGATATTGATCCCAATATAGTACAAGTGGATGAAGTACAAGCCAATTTTATCGTAGAAAAAGATGAAGACTATATTGAGGATGAATTATATGACAATGATGATACTTTGGTCGAATATATTAGTGATGAAAAGTCTAATCATAATGTAATTAATGATGATGATTTGCAAGATCTTTATCATGATGATTGAATGTAAATATATTGTTCATGTTAGAGTTATATTAATGCGTATTATTGATATTTCATTTATATAACGCTTATTGTTGATTTATTTTAATGTGAATGTTGTTTAATTTGTGTTTATACGGAATGTTCATGTTTGACTTAAGTATTTGCTTCAATCAATTTTGACTTATGTTATGCGAAATGTTAATGTTTTGATTTATGATAATGCACAATATTGATGTTTGACTTATGTTAATGGAAAATGTTGGTGTTTCAGTTATGTTTATGCAGAATTTTCATATTTCAGTTATGTTTATGCACCTGGTAGAAACAAGAGAAAGAAAGTGACAACTATCGAAATTGTTCCTCCCCCATAACAACCAAATCGGTCCGACCCTATCAAATAACAACTACCAACTTCATCAACTAATGAAACTAGTCAGCAACAACCTCTATCTACATCAACTAGTGCTGAGGGATCTTCAGGTTTGTTAATCTTTACCACCTATAATTAGACTTCTGTTGAAATATATATTTACATGTTTAATGTGTTTTATTTTATCTTTTTTTTTTATTTTTGTCAGGTTCTAATACTAGTATCAAAAAAAGAGGTAGAGGTATCATTAAAGGTTCTGAGTTGCAAAGCATGAATGTTATAATGAACAACAAGTTGTCTGTCCTTATTGATACCTCCAAGGTTGTCCTGTTGACAAGATTCAATCGACAAAATTATCTAGTGAGTTAGGAGTCATTGTGAGGACCGAATTGCCTTGCCTTCAACATGCAAAGCAGTTGAAGCAAGACAACTTGATAGAGAATGCTTTGGACAAAGTTTAGGTAATTTTTCAATTTAATTAATTATATGCAATTTTATTTTAAGTATTAATTTAACTTTTACTTGTTTTTCATATATGAAACTCAATATTGTCAATATCGATAAGCCTGAAGTTTTAAGTTGTGTGACCTCACTATTAAAACAAAGGGCCAATGACCATTATTATTGGATGCATAAATTCTACAAATCTTTTCCTTCCAATGAGGAAGCAAGGAAATATGTTCCTGAATGAATGTCTCAAGAAAATTGGAGTCAAATATGTGATTATTGGGCATTTACCAGTGTTAAGGTTTACTTTCTTTCCCTTCACTTTTGCTTCCATTAATATTATTACAAAATTTAAAGAATATTTCTTTTTTTAGGAAAAGTGTGAGAAAGTCAAGGCTAATAGGGAAAAAATGAAGACTCGTCACTACATTGGCTCTAAATCATTTGTTATCTTACGAACTAAATATGTAAGTTCTTTGATTATATGTCATAATTATAACAGCAAATACAATATTTATTTATTCTGTTTTTAATTCTTTTTTTCATAACACAAAGTGAGAAGGAACTACATGGATAAGAGTGTGATATGATCACACTCTACTAACTAATGCACTACAAGGAAGGTGAAGGTTGGATGGCTGAAGAAGCGCAGAATAATTATGTAAGCATAAAATTTTGTTTCGTTTTTAAGTTTATTTATTTATGTTGTACTCACTAATTATATTTGAATTAAATATTAATTTTTTTTGTAAAAAATAGAATAAGATGCTGAAATTGTTACAAAGATTTGGCCCTAAGTCAATTGGTTCTTTCCTATCACGATCAGCATATGTAACGACACTCCAAGAAGAGAACCAATCGCTTAAGGCTAAATTACAATACAATGAAGAGAAATTAGATCGTACTGAAGAAAAATTAGAATGTATTGAACGACAGTTGACTAAGCTTCAAATGATGGTCAAACAATTAATTAGGTCAAAGTATGTTAGTAGTAGTGACGATAAGGTGGAGTCTTAGTTTGTACGTAAATTTTTGTTAACTTTTGTAAATAAAATTTTATTTTTTATATAAAATCCTTGTACTTTTTAATTAGTTGTATTTTTATTTTCGTTTACTTAATTATAATTCAAATAATGTTACCAACAATAATTCAAACAATGTTACAGACATTAAGATGTCTTTAAAATGTTATTAATTATTATAATTAAATAAAAAATTTGAAGTAAAAAATCAAAATTCGTCACCAAAATTTTTTAGCTACAATTACAAAATCGTCACCAAAACTTTTTTGCTATGTTTCAAAGAACTTCTGAAATAAACTTTAGCTACGTTCACGAAACGTAGCTAAATATATTTTGCTACGAAAGCCAAATCATCTCTAAAACTTATTACCTACGCATACATAAACGAAGCTAATAAAATTTAGCCACGAAACATCAACGTCGCAATATATCATTCGCGACAATTTCCTTTATCCCCGAGTAAACCTTTTTGCGCTGGATTTTTGATCGGAGCAAAAAGTTTTGGGCGACGATTTGACAAAAACGTCGCAAATAATATTTTCTGAGCAGGCTTCTGTGACTATTTATGCTACGAATACTTATCGTTGTCCTTCACGAATAGTTGTGTCGCCAAAATCGTAGACTTTTGTAGTAATATGATATTCATATTAAATATTATGATATAAATATCAAATAGTGCTCTTTGCATTGCCCATTAACACTTTCATCTATTAATTCTCTTTAGTTTGAGCATTGTCTTCTTAAGGTTTTTGAAGACGTATCAGATGATTCATATTTTCCCCTTAATTGATTGAATATCATATATTAGCTAGTACATGACCGTGAACACTAGTTTCACGTGCCATATTTATTTAATAGGGATGCGGACCTATGTCAAGTAACCATTACTTAATGAAATTATTAGCATCAAATCTTCATGACGTGCCCCCTCCCAAGGTACGGGAGAAAATGGTTCACTCGGTGGCATGATAAAATTTATGTTGAAGTAAGAAACAAGAAAGAGTAGATGATTATAGAGGTCTATGCTTAGTAATGCGATTAACTACTTTTTTTTGTTTTTCATTACCAGCCCAGTTAAAGCGGATAGCTTTTTAGCGCAGTATCTGAACTTAGAATATTTTTAGGGCGCGATCAATTCATTACCAACAAAAGTCACTTTTGAGTGCCAAACCTAACGTACGATAGAGTTCGTAGAGATTGTGATGCAATATCATCTATCGCTCTTAGTTTCATATCAACCAGTTCTAATGTTTCTCTTATCCTAAAATATATGTTATTTGTACAACACAGTTAAGTTATGATATTTGTTAGAAATGCCTTTATAGTTGTCCGATGTGAGATTCCTGACACACCCCCCTCAGTCCAGAGCAGGACTGGACATCTGATGGACATATCGAGTAAAGGGACATAACTGGGCACCGCCCCAAACCGTCGAAACAACCTGGCTCTGATATCATGTTAGAAATGCCTAACTCACCCCCAAAAGTTAGCTCAAGAGGGGAAAGTTTGCACATTATTATAAACTCTTGAATGCCTTTATAGTTGTCCGATGTGGGATTTCTGACAATATTATTAAAGGATTTAATTTGTCTTGAATACGGTTTTGAATTCAAATGAATTATTGTCATCAAATTAATGTGAATTTACTTTGGAATAACCATATTATTGTCATCGGATGATTGTTGTGGGGGAGTTGATAGGTTGCTCAGTAGAATATAAAGAGGCAATGGATGACTTGTGAATGGGCAGGCTTAAAACTTAACTGGGACATGCTCCTGACTTGGGATTTTGATCCCCGACATCTTCATGTCTTTCGAGACTACAACAAAAATGATGTTTGGCTTTAAAAAAATTTCTCACTAAAAGTTTTAAATTTGTAGCTAAAGACTTATAATTGTCACAAAAAATGACGTCAAATTCTCGTAGCTGAAAATATAAACAATGTTTTTCACTGATCGTCGCAACAGTTCTTGCCTACGCTTTACTTTCATAACAAAAAACTATTAGCGATGTTTTAAGAAATTGTCGTTAATACATTTTGGCTACGTTTAGTTTTCATAACTAAAAATTACTAATTTCTCAAAAAAAAAAACTAAACATTACTAGCTACATCTTCAGAAACGTGGCAAAAAATGTTCATTTACATTTCAAAAAATGTAGCTAATTATTTTTAGTTACATTTTAAGGAACGCAACAAAAAGTTTTTAGCTACATTTATGAAAACATAGCTAAAAGTTTTAGCTACGCTTTTTAAAATGTAACCAAAACATTTTTTATTATGTTTCTTAAATTTTAGTCAATTTTTTAGTATACTTTTTAACGAAATGTTATACTATGTTAATTATAATTATTTTAATATTTTTAATCCATATTATTGTATATAATATTTATATTTTTGTTAATTTATTATAAAAATATAATAAAAAAATTAGTAATTTAAAGCATCGTGTATAAAAAATAAAATATCGTCAAATTGTATATAATGGTGGAATCTTATTCATCTGAAATCTAAGTAGTACTAATTAAAAGTGACAATCAATAACATTACTCGAAATTTATTTTATGTCATCATATGTGTTAGGATATATGTTATATATCTTTTATTTAGTCTTGACATCTTATTTATTAATTGGACATATAAGATATTGATTGGATAATGATTTGAATTCAAAAAGTTATTGGTAATAATCTTCTAGTTGTGATAGAGTTCTATCTCTAATTGATGTGTATCTTGGCAGAATGTGTTGGTGAATATCACGTATGATTTTATCCATAGAAGATGTGCATCTTGTGTGGGAGTCTTGTAATCAACAGTGTAGTGGGACTCTTATTGCGTGTATGTATCGTGCTCTAATTAATAGCTGAAGAATATCTTATGTGAGTGCGGTATAATGTGGGTGTAGCGTGCGTTAATTGTTGATTGAATAAACACTGCGACTATGTGCATGTCTTGATATATAGCTGAATAAAAAATCGTAAGCCATGGTGAAGAGGAGTTACAATGCAGTGGGTGTATTATTAAGTGTGTAGTGAGAAGTTAATAGAATTGGAAAATAGATATACACTGCGTCGTGGATGTGCTACTGGGATGTGTGAGAAAAATCGTGCATGTTGCTTCTCTGCGCACTACTTCTAAGCTTCTCTGTGTGTGTTTCTTCTCTGTGCACTACTTGTTAGGATATATGTTATATATCTAAATAATTAATTTTGACTTTATTCATTAATTGAACATATAAGATATTAATTGCACTTGGACTCAAAGTGATGTGGTTACTACACCTATAGCTGAAAAAGAATTCGACACAAAGTGGAACTCTATCATTATCATGTTGGTAATTCATATGTGTACTGCCAGATTTTCTTGCATAAAGGATATTGAAGCAATTCTAGTTTGAATAAAAATTTATTTACGTGTATAAAGTAGCCGAAGGGTATGGTTGGATGTTTTTGGTGTGAACGAAGTAGTTCTGCGTAAAAGTGTGGCTAAAGTGTTAAGGGCATTTTTGTAAGTTTTTTGGTTATTTAAAGAAAATCATTCTGGAAACATATGTAGAGACTTTTTGGTTGAGTGAAAAAAGAGGGAAGCCTACGGCTGATGTATGGGTAAGTGTGTCTCTTCGTGGGTGTATTGAAATCAATCATTTACAATCCATTTGATGTGTGAAACATAGACCTACAGTTGGTTGGTTTTTTGGTGTGTGAGTGTGAGTGCTTTGAGTGGTATGTGTGTTTTACGCTGGTGGATTGAAGGACATCACGAGACAGCTGCAGATAGCGTATGGTAGCGAGCTGCAAAATGGGCGTGCGTGTTGTGACTAGATAGTATTGCCGCAAGTTTCATTGTGAATTGAAGTGATTTTCTTGAAATACACGAGGACGTTTTTTTTTTTTCTGTTAAAGACTTACGGCTGATGTCTTGTACGTGAGTGCTTCGTGTGATGTGCGTGATATCCATTTAATTTGTTAGAGGTTGAATTGAGAAAGATTTGTAGAGTGGCTCTTGGGTGGACTGCTTTCTCATTGTTATTGCAACAACTTCCAGATTTATTTCAGTGTAGCTTAATTTTTCAGGAAGTTGTTCTTTTCTATTGTCTCAAGCATTTTTGTTTTTATTTCTAGTTATTTTAATCACTTGAGTTGTTTGTTAATTATTTTATTAATTGTCTTTCGTTAAGAGTAGTAGAGAAAAACCCTCTAACGAGGTTAACACGAGTCGATCGTGTTATTGGGTGTTAAATTCTTTCACGGGAAGTGAGGTTAAGAGATGATGTCAAGAGTTGAGCGGTATCAGCTCAGTAAAGCCTTGGGTAAATCTATTGTACTTTCGTGAAAGTATTAAGCTGGATAAGGGCCTCGCAGATGTAGGCAAGGTATATCGAACTATGTTACCAAATTTTTAGTGTTTTTATTATTTCAGTTTTATTGTTTTTATTTTGTTGGTGCCAAAAAAATTTGCAGAAAGTTTGTGAAACAATTAACCCATTTCAATTTTTCATTACTTCCGAGCTTCTCCGTGCGTGTTGCTTCTTTGCTTCACTGGGTGTTGCTTCTGTGCTTTTCTTTGAAGGACGATGATTTCTTCAAGCTGACTAAAAGTCAACTAAATCCTCAAATAGCATTGATGAGGTCGTGCAGAGAATGGAGGTTTTGAGACTTGAAAATTAGAGTTCCTTCGTTTAAGTTCTAATCGTTTCAACAATAGCATATTATAATCTACGGGATTTTTAACGAAGATATTGAAGCCTCAAAGTTGAAGATATTGAATACGGTTTTGAATTCAAAAGAAGTATTGTCATCAAATGTGAATTTACTTTGGAATAACCATATTTATGATGATTTTTGGAAGTCTGGGCGTAAAAATAAATACTTTGAAAAAAAAGTTTTAAGTTTAAGTTAATTATTGTCCCCGTTAGTCAACTTAGGTTTGTAACGAAAATGTAGATACCGTGATATAGGTAAAAAAGGCATAGAGCTGTACAGTCCGTTAGTCAACTTAAGTTTGTAACGGACATAATAATATGAGATAGTGTTGAGACAGCGAACCGGTTTCCTACGGAAATTATCCTCTTCAATTTGATAACCTTCCTACTTACACATGGTCCCCATCAAGTATATGAAAGTTTGGAATTCAATTCCATAACTATGTTGTTCTATTACAAAATTTACACCATGATAGGATAAAAAGACATAGAACTATACAGTCCACCAGTCAACTTAAGTTAAAAAGACATAGCTGATAGAAGTAGAACTGTACAGTCCACCAGTCAACTTAAGTTTGTAACGGACATTTAGATTCCCACATAAATTCCGTTAGAAATAGCCTCAAATAAATGCGAGTTTCAGTTCTGAGAATGCTTCTCTGGTCTCTACCTTTAGGAAACGTCTTAAAAGAAAATAAAAATCAAATTTAGAAAACTTTTCTTTTTCTCCGATACGTATGTTGTATAAATCCGTATGCAGATATAAGTAACTGTATTCAATCCTAGAGTTAGTAAATTTTAGATTTAATTATTGTATTTTCGCTTGTTTACTTCTCATTCTCTGTCACTTATAAATAATATAATAACTATGTGACCGATACATAATTACATATTAGATAAAATTTAAATATAAATTATTTTTAATTAAGTGAATTTATTTTAATCTCTTATATAATATTTATTAATAAAATATTTAAAATTTATATATTTTAAAGATATTTTAAATTCAATTATATTTATTATAATTATTAAATTAATTAAATAAAAATATCAATTTATTAATTAAAATTAAATTATTTATAATCTTGAAAACAGTCTCTCTAATAATTAAGGGTAAGGCTGCGTATTATTAGATTTTGTCTCAGTGAAATTTTTACTAGGCATTGTTGTTCTTAAATTATTTATAATTCAGATATAAGTAACTGTATTCAATCCTAGGGTTAGTAAAATTTACATTTATTTATTGAGTTTCAAATTGTTTCTCATTCTCTAGCACTTATAAATAATAGAATACTATGCGACCATTACGTTGCATTTCTTTTTCTTTTCGTAATTTTTTGTTTTTTAAATAAAAATAAAAACTTATTTAATTGTTAACATTAATGTAGTTACATTTTATTTATAATAGTAATTACATATTATATAAAACTTAAATATAAATTATTTTTAATTAAATAAATTTATTTTTAACTCTTATAGAATATTTATTAATAAAATATTTTAAATTTATATATTTTAAAGATATTTTAAATTCAATTATATCTATTATAATTATTAAATTAAATAAATGAAATTATCAATTTATTAAGTAAAATTAAATTATTTATAATTCTGAAAAAAGTATCTCTACTAGTTAAGGTTAAGACTGCATACTACTAGATCTCTCCAAACTTTACCTAAGTGAAATTTCTACAAGGCGTTGTTGTTCTTAAATTTTTTATAATTCATCATTCCTATTAATAATTAATATTTTAAATAATTAATAATATATATTTAGTTAATAATAAATCACAAAATCCGAAAACAAACTTTTATGGTTTAGTTAGCGGCGAGCTTTCTTTGGACAAAAGTGGACAGCGTAAATGTGAGTTACGATATCGACCATCATAATTTTATGAAAACTGGGAAAAAAATAAAACTAAAAGTAAAAAGTAAAAAATTTAAGCAAATAAAATTGTTTTTATTGAATTTGAAAAGAAAACGGAAACAAGTCAACATACACACTTGTGGCAATAACATGTATACATAAAACGACATATACGTTACGCAGTCAATCAGAAAATTGCACTCATTATTCATCAATCGAAGTAAAAGGGCGAGGCTTAATGGAAAATATTACGATAAATTTATTCGCATGGAAGTTGGATTGGAACTGAATGCACTCGTCGTTGTTTAAATAGCTTAAGCGATGAGCCGCAACAAAGTGTTGAAATCTTTAGCCGCACTGCCACTTGGTCCGGCGGCTTTGAGGACGGCTTCTTTGAGGCCACCTATGGCGTCTCTCATTTTCTGACCATTTTCATGGTGGAAAACCGTTGCCAAGCTCTTCAGCATTCCACTTCGGGTTATCAACCCACCTTCAAGTCTCACCCCAATGCCCCAAACTTGCTCGACCATTCTCGCATTCATGTAATTGTCTGCCCAAACTGGCCTGCATATCATGGGCACACCCCCCAAAATGCTCTCGCAAACAGAATTGTAGCCACTGTGAGTGACATGCACTCCTATTGAACCGTGAGCCAAGACTTGGCTTTGGGGTGCCCAAGCAACTACTTTTCCTTGGTTTCTGGTCCTTTCAAGAAATCCATCTGGCAAATAGCTCTTGAAGTTGTCTTTGAGAGACCAGAGAAATGGAACACCGCTAGCTTCGAGTGCTTCCGCTAAGGCCTCCAACTCATTCCCAGGTATAGCTCCTAAGGTCCCGAAGCTTATGTAAGCTACAGATGCTTTTTTATTTGCCAACCAGGGTAAACATCCT
>JAOSBM010000008.1:19723696-19734029 GCA_027568955.1 Erythroxylum tenue
CTAACCTTGACATAAATAATTAGCTCCAAAAATTAATCCATCAAACCTCATAATTCAGTTAAATCATGCTTAATTCAACAAGAAAATTTCAGGGGCCAACAATCTCTCTACTAGTTAGAGGTAAGGCTACGTACTATGACCTCCTCAAACCCCACGTATTAGTGAGATTCATACTGGATGTTAATGTTGTTATTGTTATTGTTCTATGTCTGTAAGAATTGTTAAACTTCTAATTACAATCTTGTACTACTTACCTGCATACATCATTATATTATATTGCTTACAATTTTTAATTTTTTTATGTATTATTATATTATTGTTAATAAATATTATCGATTAAGATTAATAGTCAACTAAAATTTAATAAATTTTAATCTTATTAATATGTAAAATTTTAGGTATGCTTATCTTTTAATATCAAAAAAGGGAATTTATAGAGTTTTTATACATTAACTACATTGTTAATACATAATTCTTTAATCTACCCTTTTCGCAACAATTTGAAGGTTTAGTCACCAAAAGTTTACTTTTGGCGACAAACTATACATTTTGTCGCAATAAGTTCGAACACTTATCAACGTTTTATGTTATCGTCACCAAAAGCTCCATCATTGGTGATGACATGAGTAAACGGTCGCAAAATTAGCAACTTTTAGTGACAACTATTGGAAATTATTGTGTAACATCCCATTCCCTATGGGAAGGGTAGATTAGTAAATATAAGTGAACAATGAGAGTTTAGAAATACATTTGCGTGCTCTTGCATATTGTGATATACACAGACATGTGAAGAATGAACTGTTTGCAGTTGAAAATAAGTGTATATGCATTCATTGACATTCCGGGTATAATTGTGAATTTATGTGATTGTTTTTTTGAATTGTGGGTTATTGGTATTGAAGATTGATTTGGAGAGTGGAATTGTGTTTTAGAATTTTTGGAAAATTTTTGAAAATTTTTCTGAAAATTTTTTGCGGTAATTTTTGGACTAGAAAAAATGTCAAGTGACAGACAATTGATAAATGGTAGTAGAATTTACTGTCAATTGGCAATGGAATTTTTGCTTACATGACTTTAGGAAATATTGACAAGTGTCATTTATTGGGAATGAGGTTTAAATGGATTAAAATATAGGAGAATTCATGGCATTTGGACATGTGGCAAGTGACAAGTGTCACTTGCCAAGCCATGTCTTATTAATGGTTATTTGATGAATTTTGGAGTCCATTTTCTTGCTCTCTCACAACACTCTCTCTCTCTTGATAGCCTTTGGAGGGATGCTTAAGAGTGTATGTAAGGTTAGAATGGGTTTAGGACCTTTGGAGGAGCTTTAGAACTAAAATTTTAGTTAATCCGTAAGTTACACGGGTCGTGTATTTTTGGGCGCAGGGGCACAATTCTACCCATAGGTTACACGACCTGACCGTATAAATTCACACGGTCCGTATGTTTTGACCCAGAAAACGAAAAAATTTCAATTTTTGATCTTCATGAAAGTTTTAGCCCTAGATGTCTTCTTTCCAATCGTCCAAAAACCAGGTTAATCCAACACCTATAGTGAGAGTTATGGCATTTGTACCAAACCAAGTTCAATAGGAGTAAGGATATGAATATATTGGATTTGTTTAGCCATAACTCCTTCGTCTGACCTCCAAATGACTTGGTTCTTGAAGCAATAGATTCCTAACACATTTTCCTACATCTCAATGAAAATTTATATTTATTGGTGTTAAATTGAAAGAGAATGATCAAAGGAAAGTGTGGAAGTCTGTTGGGACAGTGTAAATGGGATTAGGCATACTTCAATGTTTTGATCGTATTTGGACCTGTAGGAGTCCAAATGAGATGGTTTTTGATTTGGAGTAAAGTAAAGAAATAGGGCTACAAATCATATGAAGAAGCTGAATTTTGATTTAGTCTCTAAGGTTTTCAATTTCTAGATAGAAATTGGGTTTAGTGCACTGTGTTGGGTTAAATACTCGAGATTGTCATGAATACGCATTGTACATGTTTCATTCCATTCATGTGCATTATGAAACACCTTAATTGTACAAATTGTGATATATATGTGTGTTATTTGTTGTAGAGGAGCAACTGGAACGTCAACCCATAGACGTTACCGGAACTTCCAGGCACTAACTTTGGGAGCAGTTGGTGAGTAACCTAGACGTTTTCTCTCAATTATTTTTTGCTTATGATTATGTTTTGAATAATGAATGAATGCGATTTGATTGTGGATTCCGGACAGAAGGTCCGATGATTGTGTACTGGGGATTGTGATATTGAAGTGCTACTTGAATGTGAATGGGAAGGCCTATGTGCTTATATTGTGATTGATTGTGATACATGCATTCCATTCATAAATGCATAATCAGATAATGGAAGTTGTGACCAGAGTAGCCACCGATTAGAGCTTAAAGCTCAACGAGTGAAAAAAAAAGAAAGAGCTTCAAGCTCAAAAGTAAATCAAAGGCTCAGGCTCAACGTTTAATGCGTCCTATATGGGACAGTTCAGGCACTCGGTCACAACAACGTAATAATTGACAAAAGTGTCTCATAAGCATTTCACATGCAACTTGTTAAGTGTGTTTGATTAATCAAAATGCAAAATTGTTTATGCTTACATGAAAATGTGATATTGATGCAAAGTGCGAATTCGTGAAATAACTAGTATGTGAATTGATGTGTTGCATGAATTGGGTGAACCATCGATGATGGTTAACTCATTGAGTTCGCAAAATTTATCAAAATTGCAACGTTGATTTTTCAAGACCGAGAGACGACGCTAGATACTGAGAGGCTCTACTGCCGTGTAGATTCTATTTTGGAAAAGTGGAGTCATGACTCAAAGGTCGGTCAGCTGGGATTTTTGGATGGCTTAAATAGATTTAATCTATTTTACTCTTTCATGTAGTACTTCTGTACTAGGTTTTTGGTTGTTGTACAGTTAGAAAAGGTTGAAGGACAATGTAGACTTTTGTTTTTGAGAAATGAAATGAGGAAATGTTAGTTTCAAAAATATTGTGGTTTTTCTATTGATGTTTTATAAGAGAATTTAGATATAATGCCATGATGCCATATGAAGTGATAAAACATAGCTCGCCCTTATCGTAGGTTATGTACCGGAATGACCTCCGGGTGCCCCGGTGTGTACCTTACAGTAAGGGGGTGTTACATATTGCCAAATTCTCGATCTTTGGCAACGACATAAGTAAACTGTCACAAAATTAGCCACTTTTAGTGACAACTTCTAGAAATTGTCACCAAATAATATGCCTTTTCAACGATTTACTTTAACATTGCCAAAATCTAGACTTTTGGTCACAAAATGAAATATCGTCGCCAAAAGTCTACATTTGGCAATGATTTACAATTCGTCGCCAAAAAAAACGTAGCTAATAATCTGTTATGTTGTTGTGAGATTTTATCAAAGATGCATAATGTAATACTATTGAGTTTAGTATACCAGTTCTTGAGAGAGAGGTAATTGATGAAATAATTATTGCTTCATTATAAAAAAATTGAAAATAAATATAAGAAGAAATTAGTTATGAATCATTTATATCAAAAGTAGCATTTATATACATTGAGTATGATAGAAATACACATGTCAAAGATCACATTGATAATTTTAAATATATCATCTTAGATTTACAAGGTATTGAGGTTTAAATTTAGGATAAAGATTAAGCTATAAACCTTTTATGTTCCTTACCTAGTTCGTATGAATGTTATTTTTAATACTATAAAGTATGATAAAGAGACTATTTATCTAAATAATTAGGGAAAAAGTCCATAACATAAATAAATATGGATCAAATTTAGATTTGGGTTGCTAGTAAAGGTAGGAACAAGGAAAAATATTGAAATTATGAGTAAATCAAGATCTAAATAGAAGGATGAAACTATTTGATGTTTTAATTGTTAAAAAAACGTCACTTCAAAAGGAATTGTCCACAATGGAAGAAGAAAACAAGAAAAAGGAAATAGACAGAAGAGTAAGTGTTACTATAATGTAGGAGAGTTCTGATAAAAAGGATTAAAAAGGATGTGATGTTTTGATTATAAGTGATTCTACAAATTGGTGGGTGATAGAGACTAGGGCATCTTATAATAAAGATTACTTCTATTCTTTTAGAGAATAGAATGGTATTATCAAATTAGGTGAAAATGGAAAGCATACTATTAAAGGAAATTGTTTATATTAGCTCAAAATATACATTACAATTATTAGGAAATTGGATGCCTGACCTTTGAAAAAAATTAATTCTAATAGGTACTCTTGATAGTCAACAGTATAAGTTACTTAAGGTGGTAAAAGGTGTGTTGATTGTGATGAAAGAAAAATTATAATATGTCATCTATGTCTTAATGAGATAGATATTACTGGGATCGATGGTTATCTCTTAACCTTCAAGACATAATGATGATGGTATTATAATGTAATACATGTAACTTGGTCATCTCAACGAGTAAGAGATGATGGAACTTCATAAGAAGAGCTTACTAAATGGTGACAAATAAGAGAAAGTAGACTTTTATAAGTTTTGTGTACTTAGTAAAAAGTATAGGATAAACTTTAAGGATATAGTGCTTGGAGAGTAGTGACATAGGTTTGGGAAAACATATGAAAAGGTTGTGCCATAACTAACAATGAGTAGTACTAGTTTAAAGGTGGTACAAATGAAACTAGAACACTCTCAAACATATGCTTTTAATGGGAGTTGAAAATTATGGTTTGGGAGATATAATAATGTTAGGAAGAAAGTATCAACACGATATAGCCAAGGATATAACATCAAGGAGATATGGTTAGGCAAACTCGATCGCGTATGCTCTTAGCATTAGTGATGAAATGCAACTTTAGGGGACTATGGATAGTCAGAAGAAAGATAGACAAAAGAGTGCTATAATGAAGGATGTGAGATTTCACAAGAATGAAAATTTGATTGCGTTTGGTCTGATCTTGTTAAAAAAGGATCAAACTTTGGAGGATGAAACTGACATGTTGACAAAGACGTTACATGTAGAAAGTTTCAATTATAGCTTAGACATGGTGAATGTTCACATAACTTGAGAACTCTGGGACGTGTATGATAGAAAGTGATATTTTCGATTAGATGTTGAAAATTTTATGTCGAGATGAAAATTTATGTCTTGAATTTCAACATATAGAAAAATTACAGGAGCTAATTGGCTTTGAATACATATATGAGACCAATATCTGGCTCATACAAATGGAAGAAATTGAGAAGTCGAAAACAGTTTGGCATCAATATCAAGAGTAGGTCAAGTTGACACAAAATCCAAGGACAAGCATAAATAGAATTTCACTGACCTTAGACTTTGTAAAAATAGAATTTTACTAACTTTAGGCTTATGTGTAAATGGTGTTACACTTTCATTAGATTTTTTTTATATATATAACACTATTTTATAACATACCTTGGTAACCATTATATAAGAAGATTTTTGTCAAACTACTCTGTTGTATTGTCTTTCTTAGAATTAAAAAAAAAATCTCTTTAATTGTAAGCATAGGCCACATATTGACTAAACCACATAAAATTTATGTTATTACTTCATTATCACTTTTTCATTATATAACTTTTATTTACTCGACAATTGCTATCAGAACAATTAGTATATTAATAATTGGTATCCGAGTTGATCATATATATATATATATATTGGACATTTGATTTAATTATTGATTAAGTTATTTTTAGAATCTTTTTTTTCAATATAGAATGAAGTTTCTTGGCAACACAAGTAGTTAACTTCGAAGTACCGATTTATGTTGATGAGAATTCTTCTTTCTGGATATTAAAAATAAAAATTAAATTTATAATATACATATATGTATAATTAAAATTTACAATCATTATATTACATTACATGTATCTAAATACGCTTGACTTTCACTTGTTCAATATCCCACTGTATTTTCATACATTAAAAAATATTCGAAACTAATATATGTTTTACGTTATTTACTACTTACTTTGTACGAATAAAAGACTAAATATGAAATCAATCAATTGTGACGAAATTATTCAAAATAAAAAGAACTTAGTTAAAACAGAAATTTCTTAAAAATTATTAAAAGAAGGATAAGAAACAGCAAAATTAGTTTCATGTATCATTTCACAACTAAGAAAGTTAGATAAGGAAAAAGTATCCATAAAAGTAATCATTATCATCATTCTTTTATGATCATCTATTAATTACAAACTTGTTATATTAAAAGATGTCACTAAAAAAAATTTGTAAATAGATATTTAAAATAAAATGATTGTATTGAGTTACGCTGTTAATATAATCCAATTAAATATAGCTCTGCAGAGTTTTGGTTTGTTGATATTCTTTTTTTGCGCCTTCTGACCACTTTAGTGCTTTTGTTAGATTCAACTAACTAAACACTAAAATATACTAATAATTCATGGATGGTAAACTCCACCCAAAGTACAACTTTCCGAAAATATATTAAATGTATGCATGGGACTTACCAAAACATCCACCTCAAATTGAAGTTACAGCTGCTTTGTAAATTAACTGTATGCTTGAAAAAATAATGGCCGACATGATTTGCCATAACTTGCCATATAGTTGGTAACAATTTTTAATTATTAAGGTCCAAAGTGGTGCTCCGTATCCTTGAATATTTAGATCCTTTAGGTTATATTTGGGAGAGATGGAAGGATTGATAATGTAATATAAAAAAATATTGTTTCGAAGAAGGTTTATAATGTCATATAGTGAAAAGTTATTTATCATTTTATATTCCATCTTAAACCTCATAAATCAGAGGTTTCACATTTTTACTGTTTATGATATAATGGGATGTAATATAAAATTTTCTTCTTCCATCTAATTTCATTTCATTCCATTATAAATTATTCTCTCAAACAATAGAATAATATTATATTTCATTACATTCTATTAATAAACTCTCAACCAAAAATAATCTTATTAAATGAGGCTTGAAAAGATCGAGCACCAGAAGATGAATGAAAGTATGGAAAACGATAGGATTATGATGGGCTGGAATTGTAATTTCATTGGAAAGAATTTTGACCAACTAGAAGTTGGTTTACATATAAATAAATAATTTAATAAGTTGGGAGTTATTTTTGCACAAAAACCCCTTCTTCTTGTCTCTTTTCTGTATGAGATATCTAATTCATAATTTATAGTAAATTTTTTCTTTAGAAGAGTGGTTTCATTTACATCAAGTTAAGGCATATTTCACCAATTCAAAATTATTTAAATCTTTTTGATAATCATTGAAATTAAAGGGTTGTTTAGTTGAGTTTTTCTATAATGTTTTATTGTGATTGTCAAAAATATCGAAACAATTTATTACATACTTATTTGGTTTCAATTGCTATAATTTATTTTTTTAAATAACAATAGAATTAAAAAAACGCATATTTTTAGTTTTTACGTGTGGCCGCAACTGATTTCAGAATTTTGAAAAAAAAGGAAAAGTTGTTTCTCTTCTTCTATTCTATCATCTCTTTATGGTTAAAATCCAACTTCTACGGTTGTCAATTAGTCATTGTCGTTGATTTTCTTGTTCCTTTCTTTATTTCTAGCTATAAACAATCACTAAGACATATAAAATACTCATTACTCGAATCTCTCCTCTAGCTTTGCCTTAACTATTCCACACCTTTTCAATTATTTGGCATCGTCGTTTCTAAGTTGATCAATGGGTACTTGATATTTCTTTCTATATTATTATTTTTTATTCTTAAATCGAAAACTGTATTCACCTTTTTTGTGTTGAAGATCCTAAAAAGTTATACGGCATGGAAAACATTTAAAAAAAAAAGAGTGACATATGCCCTACCATCAAAGAATAAGGAAGAAATACGCCCTACATTCATTTAGAGTAAAACTGCTTTTTTCTATGTAGCCAAGCCATCGTGAAGGGGATGCAAGGTTAGGATGCGTAACCTAGGTGGTCTAGGGTACTTATTTTGTTGTATTTAAAAATACAAGTAGGTTATACTATTTCAACCGAAGTTATCACAAAAAGAAGGTAAAGATGAACCTCCAATTTGTTATGTTAAATTTGATGGACAACCTGTGTACATCAACCATCATCGAGAACATTTCATCTGACATGTAGATACATCCATTTGTAAACCAGATTGTAAAATATGTCCAACACTAAACTGTTGATGTCATGCATCAAATACTTTATATCTCTTAATTAAGTATTGCATTAAAATTTTGTTGTTTGGATTATGATTATCTAGGTAATTCTAGAATATAAGTGAATTTGTGTCAATCTTGGCGTCATTGATTGACTACAAAAGTTTTAAAGATTATACCGATCAATAATATGTAAGCTATTTGGATCATGAGGATTAGGTTTAATATGTTAAGATATCTGTTATATATCTTATTATTTAGTTTTGCGAGACTTTCAAGATAATGTTAATTATCTTCAAATTCTATTGGATTTGATTGGTTGATTATAGCTGGACTTGGTGGCTGAAAATAAAAAGCTATCTTGGATAACATTTGATAAGAGATTGTATTTTGATAAGAGTTTGTATGAAGATAGAATTCTATCCTGTAAAGATTCCCTTGTGAATCACATGAATGAAGATAGAACTCCATCCCGTGAAGACTCTTTGGTGATTTATGTTACTACAAAACTAAACGAATCTTCTATCATTACCACTCCCATGTCTGTTGAAGTTAATTTTTGACGATATCTGGCAGCTAATTGGATCAAGATATAAATCTATCTATTGCTGATTTTTCTATTAAGAATAATGTGACTTATGTGGCTGTTAATCGATGATTGGGTGCAATCTTTGGTATTTGCATCTTTCTCAAGTCTACATTATTGATTAGGAGTCTATGTAGTTGTGATTGTTTTCTATTGGTGCTGGCATGACTTGGCTAGACAATTGTTTTTTTGTGTAGAGTTGTCATTGTTTTTGGAAGTCCAAGCGACTGTTTTTCTAATTAGTGTTTTACCTGATTCAACTAGGAATTTTTCTTTTCTGAGACCTATTCAACAAATACGAGACTAGTGTCGGTCTAATTTTTCTATTCGATGTTGGTTAGCTTATGGAATTTTAGCATTCACAAAGAATTGAAGGCATATTTAACAATTCTCTACCTTAACTTGAACTCTCCATTTAACCAAGAATCACTCCCGCCATAGCCATCCCTAAAGCCTTTAAGTTATGTGAGCATTCACTAAGTTGAAGCCATATTTGAACATTTTTAGGGAAATAACCTTATTAACATATCAATTGCATCATCTGAAGTATGAACTTTTTTAACAAGATCTAGCTAGATGCAATCAATTTTTTGACCTTGTGAGACCTTTTCCTTTATCATATCACCCATCAATATATCTTTCTTTTAAATTTTCCCAGTCTCTTAAAAGATAGTTGCATCCCCATCACTGATAGTAAGATCACACATAACTGAATGTCTTGAACTATATCTCCTTAGTTGTCCGATGGTCTATCTCACTCCATCTTTAGCTATTCCATGCTAATACTTTCTTTTTGACATTGTTCTATCTCCTGAGCTAGAATTTCTACCCCTTTAATATTTGTTCTAGGCTGTTATAAAGTACAACTTGCACCGTCTTTGAACCAGTAATGCTTACTGTTGACCTTGGCATGTCTTTTCCATATATTTGCCTCAACATATGTCACTCCCTAAACACTATATCCTTAAATATTACAATAGACTTTTTACTAGGCATATGAAACTTACAGAAGCCTACCTTCCTATATTTTTCATCCTTCAACAAGCTCCTTTATAATGTTTCGTCACCACTTCCTCTAAGATGGACTCACTCATATGTACCATACTGCAATACTATCATCCTTTTGCCCTAAAGATTGAGGAAAAAAAAACCACTGATTCTATTATTTTCTTTCCCATTAAAACATAGATGGTATATTGTAATTTTTCTTTCATCACAATCAACACACCTTTGCCATTTTAAGTTGTTTAACCTTACCATAAAACTTACTTTTGACCATCAAGAGAACCTATAAAAATTAGATTCTTCTGAAGCTTAAGCACATATTAGGCATCCAACGTTTTAACAGTTCTATCATGTATTTTGATTTGCAATGAACCACTACCTTTAATAGCACGTTTTCCGTCATCATCCAATCTAACAATATCATTCTGGTTGGGTCGGCTATTCTAGGCCCAGGCTCAGGTCCAAATATCAACGGCCCAGCGGCAAGTGATAGTTTCCCATGCAAATACAAATACTTATGCAAAGACCTAAACCTAACAGGTATTGACTATATAAGGTGATTATCTCCTCACGACGCAG
>JAOSBM010000008.1:19767617-19777859 GCA_027568955.1 Erythroxylum tenue
GTCTTTTTGTGTAAGCATGCCTATATAAAGGCATCTACTGTTTAATAAATGCTGAGGCAAAAAGGATAACATTTGTCCCACCTCCGTTGATTTTGTCACTAGTATATTGCATTAGTTGACCAGTGTAGTGAGTAGTTTGGTCCTATAAACTCTTACATTAGTCAAGTAGTGTATGTTGAGTACGCCTAAATCACCTTAAAACTTTAATATTAATCAACCAAAAAATTTTAAACTACATTTTCAAAAATTTTTCAAGTTTGTCAAATTATCAAATCCATTCACTTAACAAAATTTTGATTTAAATACTTACAATATTTTTCCAAAGAATGTTTTAAGATCAAGAGAGTTTTCTTTAAAACTAATACCTTAATTCCTTTAGTGATTGGAAAGATATATGTATTAAGATAAAAATGATTTTCTTATGCATGATGAGCCTTTAAAGTATTAAAGTAATCAAATAAGAAGTACAACCATGATTACATTTGTAATACCTTGAGTCTCCTTTAGTCTTAGTTTTGTCCTTCCATTGAGTGAACTTAAGCTCATGAGTTTATTTAATTACTCCAACTTGTCTTTAATGAAAGT
Source organism: Erythroxylum tenue (assembly GCA_027568955.1). Classification (NCBI taxonomy): domain Eukaryota; kingdom Viridiplantae; phylum Streptophyta; class Magnoliopsida; order Malpighiales; family Erythroxylaceae; genus Erythroxylum; species Erythroxylum tenue. The sequence goes on from JAOSBM010000008.1 coordinate 19,768,203, forward strand.
TTTATGTCTCACATTGACATACGATCTCTTTAAAGTATCTATTTGGCATTGTTATAATATGCCTTGAATAATTTTCGTAATGATATCTTTTAAGAAATTACCAAAAAAATGATTACTAGTAATTATATTTTGTTTTCAATAAAACATAGATTGAAACTTGCCTTGGTTCAATATATGTGAAATCTTAATTTCAATAATTGATTTGGGCTATTAGCTACTAATTTTGGAGAAAATGTGACAAAGTAGATATCATGCTAATGTTTGATATCACTTGCATGATTTGACCAAAATAGATAGATACTATATCAATCTTGTTCTCTTGATAATTTAAGTGTACGTGTAACCATGATATCTTATATTTAAGAGTTAGTTTTTCATTTTTAGTAATTATTTGAATTCAATAACATATCATTCGTGATTTAATTAGTTAATAAAAAAGGCTATTCAAATTAATCAAAGGAGGAAATCACTTAAAAATTTCGTTGTCGCATAAATTAGTATTTAAGATTATGATTAAACAATCTATTTTATATTGTTAATATTGAAATTGAAGTTCTAACTAAGCTAACTCTTATCAATTAAGTTACTTATATACTTATTAATACTTCATTTCCTTTGTTTTACTTGTTTTAATGTTGGTTCATTTCAGATTAATTCACTATTTGATTCCATCATATATGTAAAGTTTAAAAGTCTAATTTAGTATATTACTATTATTAGATCAAGATTTATTATTAATGATTTTGATGACAACCTCATAATATTTCAAAATTCAAATTGGAATTTTTTTTTGTATAATTAATGGTCTAATTCTCAAAAGGAAATAAAATAATAGGATAAATTCTTCCTTTCTTTTAGGAACCTTCCTAATGAGCTTACCTTATTTATTTCACAATATCCGAAAGAATCTTATTATCATTGGAGTTATTTTCTTTTATTATTAACGGGTTAATTCTAAAAAACAAATAAAATCATAAGAAATACGTTTACAGGAAACCTTCTTTATGAACTTACCTTATTAAAAATGGTTTATTCGAAAGGATCTTACTAATTATGAAGGTTATATATTAGCCCTGTGATTATTGAAAGATTTTTTGCAAAGATGACATCGAAGTCATTCAAATTTAAATTCATCCAATTGACTAAGAATGCAAGTAAAGCAACGACTAGTTGAAAGAAATGCCTACTTAAGGAAGAGCCACTAGTTTTGCAAAAACTGATCAGACTCTTAAAATACATCTATAACACCAATTCTCTTGAAAGTGATATCATTGTTAAATCTCTTGTGTTTTAGAAAGTGAAAATTATTTTTGAGAGAGATCATTGCAGTTCATATTGATCAAATTACATTTTCATTTGTTGAAAGCTTGTAGAGGTTAGCTAAATACTAGTTTGGAAGGTTGAAGAGCCTTGAAAAATATATATTCATGAGCTTGAAGAGGCTCGTCAAATTACTGCTTGGGATTTTAGTGAAACACTCAAGTTAGATACTTAGGGACTAGACGTAGGCTTGAGTTATAAGCTGAATCAGTATACATCTACTGCTTCATTCCTCTCTCTCTTTTTAACTTTAAAATTTCTGCAATATATTTTTTTGTTTTCATTTTACAAGAATCTCCTTCACTTTTATAATATGCTCCTTCTGTTTTCAACTTGCATGAGGTTCTCAGTTTTAACAAGTGCCTTCTGTTTTAAATTGTTTTAACAAGATTTATTGTTTAGCAGACTCTGATCGTCTAACAGGCTCCCGTCATTTAAGAGGGTTCTAGTGTCTAACAGGCTCCTATTGTTTTTAAATTTTAACAGGCCCCTATCTTTATATGAATTGAAAGTAACTTGCAATTTTTTAAGTCACACGCAATTCACCCCCCTCTTGAGCGTGTTTGCTTTATCATTTGGTATTAGAGAAAGATTTCACATTTTTGTGTTTTGCAGCACGTGATAGATCATGGGAAACATTTTAAGAAGTTTTAAAGGATAATCCGTCTCAAAGCCTCCTTACTTCAATGGAAACAACTATTGATATTGGAAAGAGAAAATGACCATATATCTCCAATTTGTAGATATCGAAGTCTGGCAAGCCATCAGAGTTGGAGCTACACTTCCCTCTACTGATAACGCATAAGTATAGACTGATGCTGACAAAAGAAATGCACAACTAAACACTAAAGCAAAACATCATCTGATATGTGTGTTGTTTCCAAAAGACTATGAAAAGATATCTACTGCTCTATAGCAAAAGAAATGTGGGATAAACTTCAAGTCACCTTTGAAGGAACGAATGAGGTAAAGAAACATAAAATAAGCTTTTTAGTGCATCAATACGAAACTATTGGCATAAAATAGGGAGAAACCATATATGAATTCTTCGGATAGTTCAACAACATCATCACGACCTTAAAGAACTTGGGAAAGATATATCCCAATGATGAGCTCGTAATGAAGATTCTAAGGTTACTACCAAAGGAATGGAGACCTAAGGTGACAGCTCTAGAAACTATAAAAGATCTAGACACTATTTCACTCGATTGGCCATCGAGCTTAGGCTAGATAAAGGATCCTCCTACATAAGAGGAATGACAGCAAAAGCAGCTTGATCAAATGAGGATTTTAAAAGCTGTGATGAAGAAGAGCCTGAAGAAGTTAGCAACATCTGTCTTATGGCTAAATCAGGAGATGACGAGGTATATTATTCTAACTCTGATATTCAAGTTGATGAATTGAAAAATGCATATCATGAATTGTATGATCAGTATAAAAGGTTGACAGTGAAGTATTTCAAAGAAGTTGAGAAGTCCAAGAGCAATGATGCATCTTTAAAGAGTAAGACAAAATCATTGAAATATGTGAATAAGATTTTGGTGACCAAGAATATGTCTCTTGAGGTTGATTATAAACAAAAGATCTCTGAAAAGGAAGTTTTAGAAGAAAGAGTGGCTAAGTTGAAAAATACGTTGCTCAAAAATGATTTTGAAAAGGTGAGACAGTTTGAAGAAAAAGCCGCCACCTTAGAACTTGAGATAGAGAAAAGTGTTGGAAAGATCTTATCTCTAGAAAAAGATCTAGCAAATTTCGTTGATGGAAGGAGCAACCTTGATGAATTGCTTAGTAGTGATAAATGCGTTTCTATAAGGTCTGAATAAGATACAATGAAAACAATAATATCAAGCCATATAAGAACTTCTTTGTCAAATCCAGCAGTAGCTATAGCCAAAATAGTAGGAACCTGAGATATGGTAGAAATTATATCAATTCTCATTCTTCTGTTTTGTGCTTCTACTGTGGTAAACATGGTCATATTAGTCATTCTTATAACTTTCGTAGAATGTGGAAATTATCTCAAATTTATGTTTGGAGACTAAAAGTTCAATTTACTAACCTAAAAGAACCCAAAAAAAATTGGGTACCTAAAATGAGATAATACTTTCTGCTAATATGCTTCAAAACAAGAGAAAATCAATGGATAGTTGGTAATGGGTGTTTGAGACACATGAAAGATAAAATATCACATTTCAACTACATTGAAAGAAAAGAGTGAGTTTTGCAAAAAAAATCAAATTGAAAAAGGGTACTGCATTTCATCAATTCGAACGATCATGGAAGAAAATTTGAAGATTTATATGACAAAAATAGTAAGATAGTAAGAAACAAAGCCAGACTTGTAGCTCAAGGTTATAATCAATAGGAAGGTATTGATTTTGATGAGACTTATGCACATGTTGCTAGGTTAGAGTCTATTAGAATTCTACTTGCTTTCGCTTGTAATAGAAATTTTAAGTTATTCCAAATGGATATTAAGGGCACCTTCTTAAATGGATACATTAACAAAGAAGTGTTTGTTAAGCAACCTCCAAGTTTTGAGAATGAAGATTATCTAGATTACGTGATGAAGTTATCTAAAGCCCTGTATGGTCTAAAGCAAGCTCCTCGAACATAGTATGAATGGTTAAGTAATTTTTTGCTTGAGAATAACTTTGAAAAAGAAAAGGTAGATAAAACCTTATTTATTAAGAGAAAGGAGAATGATTTACTTATAGTACAAATATATGTTGATGACATAATATTTGGTGCTACTAATGCATCCTTCTGTGAAGAATTCTTAGTTTTAATGCTGGGGGAGAGTAGATATATATTTTTTATAATGACAAAAGAGGAGAGCTAAGAGTTAATGATATATTTTTGCCTTGCATGATTTTAAGCACGACATGTTATATATCTCTTCAATAACTTTATTGCTATTTTTTCCTGATTCATTCTTTTCCCTCTACTTTTTGATAATGACAAAGGGGGAGAATTAAGATAACGATACATTTTGCTAAAAGATGTATGATATACTTGCATGATTTGTGAGCATGGTGAATTTATGATATATGTTACTAACTGAATCTGTGAAGTTTTAATATATAATTTGTTAACGATATGCTCCTTATTAAGAAAGGAAAGACTCCTTCTAATCAGTAAGAACTTTAAAAGTCTACAAGAATTTTTCGAAACACTTCATTATTAGTTGAATTTTGAAAATATATCTTTTATTGTTTGCCATCATCAAAAAGGGAGAGATTGTTAACTCAAGGTTTATTCTTAATGATTTTGATGATAACCTCATAATATTTCAAAATTTAAATTAGATTTATTTCCTTGTACAATTAATGGTTTAATTCTCAAAAGAAAATAAAATCATAGGATAAATGCTTTCTTTTATGTAGGAACCTTCCTAATAAACTTACCTTATTTATTTCACAATATCTGGAAGAATCTTGTTATCATTGGAGTTATTTCCTTTTATTATTAATGGATTAATTCATAAAGGAGATAAAATCATAAGAATTATGCTTTCTTTCTTCCAGAAACCTTCTTATTTAACTTAAAATGGTTTATTCGAAAGGATCCTACTCATTATGAAACTCGTACATTAGCCCCGTGATCACTGAAAGATTTTTGGCAAAGATGACACCAAAGTTATTCATATTTAAATTCATTCAGTTGACTAAGAATGTAAGTGAAGCAACGACTAGTTGAAAGAAATGCCTACTTAAGAAAGAGTCATTGCTTTTGTGAAAATAGATCAAACTCTTGAAATACATCTATAGCATCAATTCTCTTGAAAGTGATATCATTATGAAATCTCTTGTACTTTAGAAAGTGAAATTTCTTTTTTAGAGAGATCATTGAAGCCCATATCGAGCAAATTACATTTTCATCTGTTTAAAGCTTGTAGAGGTCAACTAAATACTACTAATTTGGAAGGTTAGAGAATCTTGGAAAATATGTACTCGTAAGCTTGAAGAGACCCGTCAAATTATTACTTAAGATTTTGGTGAAATACTCAAGTTAGATACTTGGGGATTGGACATAGGCTTGGGTTATAAGCTGAACCAATATAAATCGACTGTGTCATTATTCTCTCTCTTTCTAACTTTTAAATTCCTGTAGTATATTTTTTGTGTTTTTATTTTTGCAAGAGACTGCTTCACTTTTATAATAGGCTCCTTCTGTTTTCAACTTGCAAGAGGTTCTTCTTAGTTTTAACACGCACCTTCTGTTTTAAATTATTTTAATAGGATTTATCGTTTAGCAGACCCCTATTGTTTAACAGGCTCCCATCGTCTAACATACTCCTGTCGTTTAACAGGATTCTATCGTCTGATAAGCTCCTGTTGTTTTTAAATTTTAACAGGCCCCTGTCTTCATACAAATTGAAAGTAACTTGCAAATTTTTTAAGTCACACACAAATTCACTCCCTGGTAGGTGTGTTTGCATTATCAACTATTCCTGACGGATCAACACTCTATAATACTCTTCTAAGCAGTCATCGTACTTTTAGGTGTATTTTATTTTCATCAACTTATTCAAGAAATAGATTTAATTTGTACTACTAGTCTCATATGCCAAATTTAGTATTGATTGAGGCTAATTTGTATTTCTTTATTGGATTGTAGTAATGGAACAGCTCTCTATGGAGTTAAGACATTTAATGACAATTTTTTTGTGACTAACTATTGTTTCGTCACAAATACGAGGTTTTTTCTGACAAAACAACTGATTGACACTATTGTTTGGATTAACTGTGATGATTTATTTTTTTGTCACTAATACAATAATAATTGTGACAATTTAGTATCTTTCACAATTAAGTTGTCACTATTAATATGTTAATAGTGACAAATTTTCTTTTATCACTAAGTTTTGTCATTAAAAGTCGATGCAATTTGGCACCAAAATAATTTTGGCGGAAATAAATTTTAATTGTGACAAAACATATGTTAGTAACTAATATTTTCTATTTGTTGTGACAAAACATAGTTTGATCACTAATATTTTTTTCTTTTTGTTACAAAACAGTTAATATTCACACAACATTTTACTTGTTGTGACAAAAAATTTTGTCAATAAATATTCAATTAATTAGTGTCTACTGGATATTATCACAATAACCGAACCATAACTACGGTCACAACTATTCGTAATTTAATGACAATTTTTGTAACAAACTATTTTTATCATCGCAAATATGATATTTTTTAGTGCCAAGACAATTGATTGACACTATTGTCTGGATTATTTGTGATGATTTATATTTTTGTCACTAATACAATGATAATTTTGGCAATTCAGTATCTTTCACAGTTAAATTGTCATTATTAATATATTAATAGTGTTAAATTTTATTTTATCACTAGGTTTTGTCACTAAAAGCCTATGAAATATGGCGCCAAAATAATTTTGGTTGGAATTAATTGTAATTGTGACAAAACATATGCTGGTAACTAATATTTTTCATTTGTTGTAACAAAACATAGTTTGGTCACTAATAATTTTTCTTATTGTGACGAAACGATTTATCGTCACACAATATGTTACTTGTGACGAAAACTTTTGTCAATAAATATTCAATTAATTAGTGTCTACTTAATATTGTCATAATCACCAAACTATAACTATGGTCACTACCATTTGTAATTTAGTGACAATTTTTGTGTGCCTAAGTATTATTTTGTCAAATACGAGGTTTGTTGTGACAAAACAATTGATTGATACTATTGTTTGGATTAACTGTGATGATTTATTTTTGTGTCACTAATACAATGGGAATTGTGACAATTTAGTACCTTCACAATTAAATTGTCACTATTAATATATTAATATTGTCAAAATTTCTTTTATCACTAAGTTTTGTTATTAAAAGCCTATGTACTTGTTATGATGAAAATTTTTGTCAATAAAAATTCAATTAGTTAGTGTCTACTTAATATTGTCACAATAACCGAACTATCACTATGCTCACTATTATTTGTAATTTTAGTGACAAAATTTTTTGTTGTCACTTGTTCAACTTTTTTTTACAAAAGTTTTTTTTATTTGAGAAACGAAATAATTTCATTAAAAATTGGAGAAGTTACATTTGGATGGCTATCCCTCATTGATAGCCCATTTGGTTCACTTGATATACGAAAAATAGCTGAAAAATGACAACGTTTATAAAAGGCATCTTTAGACGATTTATGGTAAAACTAATTTTGTCTTTCTCGAATATTCGATTTGTTACTCAATTAATGAGGATGATTTCGATACTTCGAAGGCGAGGCTTGTGACGATCCAAGGAACTCCTATTCTCAGTCTTGTTCTCAGTAGGTATTTAGGTCATATTTGCATTCATTTTAGTAGCATTTTTAGGTTAATTTATTTATTTTCATTAAGTTTGTTATTTATTTTATTTTTCTTATTTTTTCGTAAAAAGCATGAAATTTGGCTTCAAATCACACCTAATCTATCAGGGAGAAAAATTTGGAATGAAGAAATTAGCCTTGAAATTTAATCGTCAAGGAAGTTTGGAAATTTTTGTATGACTAGCGGATGCATCAAGAAGCAACTTAGCAGCAGATGGGAATTAAAAATGACACAGCAGAAGGTCAAGGAGAATAGTCCAAAACGGTAGCACATGAGAGTTAAAAAAAAGTGGTGGACTAGGTGACATTTTGAGGAGAGAAAACGTTTGAATGTTTTAGGTTTTAATTTGGAGAGGAGTGGAAGACGCAGCAAAAAAAGAAGGGAACGAACGAAGAGAGTAGCGGCAAGGGGGACTGTACACGCAAGGTGACTACCTGACGCACGGAGACGAGACTTGACGCACGCTGGGAGACCTGACACAAGGGCTATCTCACGTACAAGAAACAGAACCAAGACAGGGACGCACACAGATGACACAGCGCGGCAGCTCTAAGGCTTGACGCACGAAGGGACTAGATGCAAGGAGACTGGACGCAGACGCACGACATACGGAGAGAGCTATCGCACGAAGAGAAATACACACACCTGCGAGACCCAGACGACACCGCACTTGCAACACTCATTTTCAGACCTGGGTTTTTGAAGTTTAAGTCTAAGACTTACCAGAGTTCTTCGTTCCTTACTCCTCTAATGTTTATTCTCGTCTGGGTTTGCAGTGTTCCAGGTGGCTTCCAGTTCTTCATTCAACTTCCTATTGACTCTTCTTTACAGGTAATCTACTCTCTCTCGGTCCTCATTTAGAAATTAGGGCTTGACTCTTCAATGACATTTGGAAGAGGAAGATGAGACCTCAAATTCTCAGATGTACTCAAAAGGTAAGAATCTCCCTCTCTGTCATCTTTTTGAAATTAGGGTTTTGAATCTCTAAGCAAATTCTTCAATTCCAGAGATGGTAGGGGACTCTTCGTGGGGCTTGACTCTTCGGTGACAGTCGGAAGAGGAAGATGAGTACTCAGGTAAGTTCCTTTTCATGAACTAGTCTATTTATTCTTCCTTTGATCTATTTTTTCGAAAACTGGAAATCTGATCTGATATCTCTGGACATAAATTACCATAATCTGTTGGGACTCGATCTCAAAATTGGACCCCAATCGAAAAAACGGAAATACAAAACGAAAACGAAGAGGCGGAAAGCGAAAATGAACGAAATTGAATCGAAAAATCGTATAACAAAAGATGGAAAAAAAAGCGAAATATAGATCGGATCGGAAGTCATAAAGCGGAAAACACAATCAAAAGCGGAGGTATCGAAAGCGAATTGAAACAAACGGTTCGAAATGAACTGCAACAAATTCCGACATCCGTAGCGTATATATACGAAAATTAAACTTAGCGTTGGAAATCTTAGACTAAGTCAAACCAAAACCCGCATATTTTTTTCATTCTTATTCATCTTTATTCAATCTTATACCAATCCAAACAAAATAATTTTCCACCCTTTGGAAAAATTCATCCTCAATCAAAACTCAATTCATACAATTCTTAATCATACTATATCTCAATTTCATCTTTAACAACAATCTTATTCTTATTCTATCTTTAAAACCACTTTTATCGAAAATCGGGCGGGATAACGACTGTATTTTAACAAACCCAAAACCTGCAATTGGTTTTAAAACACACTTCTATAATTTCCAAACAAAACTCACAATCATCGCACCCCCCGTCCGGAATCCAAAATACATTCATATTCAAATCCAATCCAAACGTAAACCAATAAAAGTCATATACAATTGTAATCCATAAACTATAATCATACACAATTTATATATCAATCCCATATACATACCTATATGACATATCCATGTACAAATCATAACTCATTACCATCATGAATTTAACGCTTACAACCCTTTATGGCATTTCAA
>JAOSBM010000008.1:19926786-19946362 GCA_027568955.1 Erythroxylum tenue
TCAAAATTTAATTAGTTATTCAACTGTTATTCACTGCGATTTGTAGGTCATTTCAGCGATTAAACAGGATCTACTTGGTAATTTTGGCAAAATTGGCAATATTAAAACAATATAACACTCAAGGATCAACCAATTACCGACGGTTCGGTCTGCAATTGCAGACGGAACCGTCTGCATTTTTTCGACGAACCGTCGGCAACTTGCAGTCATTACTTTCGACAGTTCGGTCGGCATTCAATCTGCAATTTTGTCGACGGTCCATCGAAAAAATAAATTCTTAGCCGCCGACGGATCTGTCTGCAAACAACTCCGACTTTACCGACGATTCGGTCGCTAAATTTTACCGACCGAAACTCTAAAGAGTCGGTAAAATTTAGCGACTGGCATATCGCTGACCAACTTCTCCGTCGCGCTGATCGGTCGGCAAAATATAGTACCGACCGAATTTTAGACAATTCGATCGGTGTTTGCCCTTTCTCTTGTAGTGTGTATAGATAATGTGCATGAGCTACAAGGTGAATCGACAGAGGTGAAAGTGGCATTGAAATATACAATATCTAAGACAAAAAGATTGTATAAGGTGATATATAATTACATAGTATGTGTTGTAATATTTGTTGTTATTTTATAACTGTAATTATTAAAAAGTTAAAGAATATAAACATAAAATTTGATATTGTGTCATAGTAATTTGTTAGGATTGTCTTGTTAGATTAAGAATTTATTGTACTTATAAGTACAATATATTATTAACTTTTATAGCTATATTTATAGTTCATCTTTTATTAATTGTTCGTACATAAACTGGACATGATATCCATAATAACTCCAAAATGGCAATTTCAACACTTAACCAACTCCCAATTGGCATAAGTATCGTAACAACTTCAACATTCGTTTAACTAACTTCCATTTCACCAACTTCCAATATGTCACAATAACAAGCAATTTCACAATTTCAATTTTTTCACATTCATTACAACTTCTTTTGAAACAAGTAAAAAATGGAACAAGTTCACAAAGAGAAACTCACTATTAAGCTTAAAAATTAAGTTTTACTTTCTCTCAAGGTTGAATTTCCAAGCCTTCTTCTTTTTGTGCCCCTCCCATTACCAAAGGTTGTTGAAATGATACTATTCCCACCATTAGGTATTAGAATTTATAGTCACGTATCCTTGGGAGCTGCCTGACCTTATGATTTGAACATTATCTACATGCTATTTAAACATGGTTATTTAAAACAAAATTTGAAATGCTAATATTAACATATTCCAAATTTCATTAACTTATATGGTACTTAATTGAGTTAGTTCCAAAATTAATATGAAATTTCTTACATTTTTGGACTTTTGCATGATCTTTGGTTATTCTTTTATTGTCCACATTTAGTGCAAGTCATTCTTCTTCCATGCTTAGTCACTTTTCCTATTTTAGGTTACTCAAATTTCTCTTTCTTTCTAATTTTTTTAGGATGACCAAGCATTCTCTTTATTACAGATGACTTAACAATTTCACATAGGGGCCAAAATATTTATCCATCAAGTGGTCGAGGGAATACTTTTGTGCTTGTAGGTACCTCTCCTTGCTATACAATTTGTCAATGTAGTTATCAAGATTTTAATGGTTATGGAAAATGGTAGCCACAATATAAAGGCATGGAATCCTTGTCAAATTCCAATATCTACAAGTAGAAGTACGACTACTAATCTTACATATAACCTATCTAATACATGCTCAACTTCATATTCATTGGCTTCATTCCAATCAACAAGGCAACCAAAGCTCTTTTTCTTGTTCTCCTCTAACACGACCTCAACTCTTGGTGATATGTTACTATCTCATTTCTCCTCACAATTCTTTTCTGTATGCATCCTCTTCATCACCATCTTCTTGATATGCTCCAAGATGCTAAATATAGTCTTACCCCTAGTTATCATTACGCACGTTATCATCTGCAAAAGCATTAGGCACATTATCATTAGTAGAAGCATTAGGCACATCATCAACAAAAGAATTAGGCATGTCATCTTCATCACACACATCATGCTCAATATTCACACCATCATATACAGTTTTAGCACCATTATGCTTAGTAACATCATGATCATGCTCAGGATTTACAAATTCATACTTCAAACTCAAAACATCATGATTACCATTATGCATATTATTCAAAACTTATACTCAACATGCACATTTTCAATAGGCACACCACTATCATCATTATCATTTAATAAAACAATTTTTCTTCAATGTTTACTCTATCATCTATATTACTTACTCCTAAGACAAACAGTTCATCCTTTGTGTAATGATTATCTTCTTCTTCAACATTTATTAAATCTATATTATCATTACCATCATCCACATTATCTAATTTTGATTCTTTCTCTTTATTATACTCAACTTCAAAATAAACCTCTACTCTTCCATAGTTTTCAACAATATAAATCAAATCACATTTTTTCGAGTCATATACAATCTCAATCAACCTACCTTCTTCATGTTTATTTGGATTCCTATAATACACTTTATATAATCTATCATACTAATTATATATGGTTAGTAGTCCCCCACGATACTAAACCAATATAATTTGTTTAGGACAATACCTTCAACTAATATTTTACTTCCACTAATGTATTGAAATGAATTTCCTCTATCAATTTCTTCATCATAGTGAAACATAATTTCTTTTTCGATGTGATTCCATATCCTAATAAATAAGAACTAAAAGAGCAATAAATTATTCAAACCCAATTATACAAAAAAATCCCCAATTTAATAAGAACAACCTTCATTGAAATTGAAATCCCCACTTTATGCAAGATGTCCCTAAAAATTATTGTTGACCAATTAGCAAGACCAAGCCAACAAGAATCTTTTTTATCATGAGATATCCCTCCTACTCCTCTAAGGCCACAACACGCAAACATGAATGACTATTGTCACGGAGGTCTTCCTCCTACTGCTCTATTATGAATATCTTGTCTTCCTCTAGTCCTCAATCACCATCGTCTTCGTAAATTCCTATTTATGCACTAAATCGCCAATTTAATAATAGTGGATTCTATATAAATTAAAATCTCCAATTTAAGCATAAACTAAAACCCAAGAAATTAGGAAAATCAGTAATTTACCTTGCAGTGGACCAACGAGCTACACCATGCCAATGGGAATCTCTTCCTAGTCCTGTCACGAAGATATGCCTCCTAATCCTCTAAGGCCAATAAAATCACTAATTTACCTTGCAGTGGACCAATATTGAGCTACACCATGCCAACGAGAATCTCTTCCTAGTCCTGTCACGAAGATATCCCTCCTAATCCTCTAAGGCCAATCTCTTCCTCCACCTTCAGTTCTAACCTCTTCCTCGACTAGATCTCTTGTCTTTTTTTCCCTTTTTATTCAAAATGATGAGTTCATGCTTAAGGGTCAGAAATTATTACAAAATACAAGTGTTTGGTAGGTTAAAAAATTTCTTTCAGTTTTATCAAAACGTTGTGCTTAAATATTAAACTAAACTTTGTATTTAACACTCCCTCAGCCTCAGTTGAATAAATAAGTTGCACAAACTCAGTCCACCGGTAAATTCAGCATTAAAGGAGAAAGTTTTGGATACTTTAACATAAAAAAAAAGTTGCGTAGAGGACCAATTTGGGCTTTAATGTTTATTTCATCGTATGATATTTCCAATCCCCAATAATATTGTTGTTACGTTATTCAGTTACTGATACAATTGAGCCTAAAAAAAGTCCCATTGGAAGGAAAGCGGTGGCTTTACTCTTATGTATTTGGAGATCAAATCAGGTGTAAGTGTTTGACAGCAATCAATGGTGAAAAGTTGTGTACAGCTTTGGTTGTAAATTATTGAGGAAGGACAAAGTATAGATTACGGAAGATCAAAAGGCTTTAGGTTCTTCTATTTGTACTTTTTTACACGTTAGGTTAGGCAAAGCGTCGCTAACAATATTAAAATTATCCCAAAAGCAAGCCACAATAGGGACCTGGGTAGTTTCCTTCTAAGGAACGGTTTTGGAAAGAAAATATTAAACAAACCCTTTCTCCTTATCAAGTTTTGGAGTAGTTTTCAAAAGACAAGCAAAGACTTCAGGCGTCGCCTTTCATTATGTGATCGGATAAGCAGATGGAGAATGGTTGGTGGCGTAAGGGGCAACGGCTCAAGTGGCTCATACTTCTTGCGGATGGAAACAAATGGATTGATGGAGCATATGCTGCTTGGACGGCCGTGTAGGTTAAGTTGTGGGGATGGTCACTGAGGAGATCGATGTGTCAATTTCGCATGATTCATATTCTGAAAATACCTACTCGTTTTGGCCTCATTGCATATTATAACACAAAAGACAAGACTTTAATCACGTTAGTCAAAAGTAACTCCAATCAGAAGCAAAGCGAGGTGAAATGTAAGTCAAGAATAACTTTCCTTCCGGTGGTTTTTTAAAAATATATTTTAGGCTTAACTTTGCCTTTAGTCTACGGGAAACCTAGCTTGGTACTAAAAAGAAACATACAGTCACTTGACTTGATGGCTCTAAATAGTCATTTACATGTAGATGAAAACATGCTCCGACTATATGATCATGCTTCTATTCTCCCATGCATCTACAGTGACTTGCTAACTTTGAGAGCATCAACGGTGACCGTGTTAAGGAAAATCCAGATAAAACCAACGTTAGCATTTGTTGATTGATCTTCCCCGACTCGTTGGACATTTGATCAATTCCCTGATTAAGGCTGCACCAGATAACGGTAGCATTTATTTGATGGGTCTAAGAAAAAGAGTCATATCCATCAATTAAGAATTGACTAATAAAGCAATAAGATATTTTAGGTCAGATGGAATTTGTGGAAGAGCCATTTTGGCTCATAAATTAAAGGTTCAGCTACATATTCAAGGTCGACGTGTGTCCGTTGCATGGGGAAGCAAAAGACAACAGGAAGGACATGTGATGACTCTCTATATGATTTGGTTAGTTTGTAACAGATATAGAAATAGATGTGAATAATATAAACCTATGATCAATAATTGAATTTGGTGTTGGGGACCTATGTATATATCTGTACATGAGTCTTCCAACTGTGTACTGACAGACAGCTCCCCAAATCTCTCATGAAGCCAAAATGATATTTCCTACCTCCAACTCCAAGAAAGATGATTCAGTGGTTGGAGACACAGTCATGAGTGATTGTCAACATCGATGGTAAGTAATGGAAAACCAAGATCATACGTGATATGCAAATTAACAAATTAGAGATAAAGTCAAATTTGTGAGAAAAAAAATGGTGGAATGATGTGAAGGGTCCATTATTTGTATAAAATCATATGAAACAGCTTCAAGGGAGTGCTCCACCGTGTTATACATACTGTGAGCCTTAAATCTACATGAAAAGATTAAAATGAAGGTAATGCGAAATATTTAGATTTCGGTTCCATCTCAAATTTCAATGTCGATTCTGAGCTTCAAACGTCTCCGAATCTCCCGAAACTTTTAGTGGAAAGTGATCACCGACTCACTAGCTAGGCCTTTCTACAGTTTCCTCAAATCACGAGCTTCCCTAACAGGTCAGGAATCCTTATGCTCGTGAATGATTTCTTTTTTTCTTGAGTAACTGCAGGAGACCTTAACCTTTATATAGCTTCCATATCGGGCTTCCCCATTACAAGGCCGATATGGACCCGGTCCACACTAATCGAGACTCATTTTTTACTCGGACTTCGACCCATATGAATCTAGATCATTTATTGGGTCACTTTATTATCTTTGCCTAGATCAAATGACACAACTTAATCGATTATTTATTTAAAAACTAAAATTGCAATTAATGTTTGTTGCGCCCCGTTCCTGAAGCCGAAGATGTTGGACCTCGTTCTCCGAGCCCAACTATCTGCAGTCAAAAAGCGTGAGCGGGTTTTCTTGTAGGGTTATTTCAACGAACTCTCACTTGTTTTGAATCAATCTTTTCGAATTTAACACCAAAAGCTACCAATTTTTAGAGAGGTAGCAAAACGTGTTAGGAATCCTATGCTTCAAGAATCACTCAATTTGGAGGTCGGATGAAGAAGTTATGCTCAAAAGAGTCCAACATGTTTATGTCCTTACTCGTATTGTACATGTCTTGGCGCAATTGCTATACCTTTTGCTACAGATGTTGGATTGATTTTCTTTTTAGACGGTTAGAAAGAAGACATCGATATCTACAACTTTCATGAAGACCTCGAAGCAAGATTCGGCCTCTAAAATGGTCAAAATCACAATTTACTGTAGCTATCCCATGAATGTCTGTTTAACGGACATCCATGTCCGTTTAACGGACATAGACTGGCTTAAAAGCCATTTTCACCCTATAAGGTCCGTTTAACGGACATCCATGTCCGTTAAATGGACATTGGCGAGGCAGGGGGTCCTTTTTCACTCGAGAAGGTCCGTTAAATGGACATTAGTGACCCAAAACTCCTTCCAAAGCCTCTCCGATGCTTCCAACATCCAATCTAACATTATAACCACCCATAATCTCCCCAAATTCAACCCTTCAAGTGTAATAATACTCCTCAAATATCCAATTACCAATTTGAATGCATTAAACTCCCAAATCTCAACTCAAATAACTCATAGAATACACAAACTCTCATCATTCACCATAGCTGTCATGTTCATACCTCCCATACAGCATCATCACTTATAATGCTCATATCTCTCAACTCCGATACCCAAATTTTACATACTTTATACCGTTGGAAAGATAGGAGGATAAAATACAACTTTCAAGAAGACCACTTTATCTAATATAGCCTAAATTAACCCAGTTTTCTCTCCGGAAGTCAATACACAATTTTCACCCCTATGAAAACTTGAAATAAGAATTGTACACTACAAGATAAAATAAGTACATACACAAGGTAACTTCTTCAATCCTTAATTCATTTCTAAATCAAAATGGAGTTCATACATAGCTTTAATTACATATCAACATTTCATCAAATCTTAACACAAGTTACAAAAATACATTGGATGCTCAATGTTCAATATGCTTATAAAGCTATCCAAAAGTTTAGCCACTAACTTATTACAAAAGCTAATTCTCTCGGAATTTATCCAAATGCCTTGCAAGGATCACTGATTTTCTCGATCTGCACCTGAGGAGCAGGGAAAATACTGGGTTGAGCTACACAGCTCAGTGGCTAAGATATTTATAGCCATTGGTGATGAGCCACACAATCAAACATATATGTATATTCATATAAGCATATTCATCTTATCTTAATCCAACAATGTAAAATCAACATTCACAACACATAGATCAGTACATCATCACATTAAACATATTTTATGTCATTTTGTCATCCAAGCATAACACACAATTTGCATCATAACTTAACATGTCAAAATGCAAATGCACACACAATTGGCTCGAGGGTTCCGTGGAACAAAACGGAGAAACCGAAGTTTACACCGTGAACGAAACGAGTCCATTTTTTGGATCTCGTGGGCCACAAACGGGCAACCAGGAGAAGGCTTTATGTCGACGTGCACGTGACTACGAAACGGTTCCTCTCTCACCCAAACACAATCCAAGCGCATGTTTAATTCAATCATTCACAATTTCATATTTTCATGCTTTTTCTTCTTTCCATTTAATCAAAATGCCATGATACAAGGCATAGCATAATCACATTCACAATTCAATTCCTATCAAAATGTCATACATCTTTCAATGCATAACATAACATAAAACATATCATAATACATTTTCCACATCATAGCAGGAAATTCAAGCATACACAAATACAAGGCATTTTGCTCATTACACAATAACTATAAATAAATTACTCACCTTATAACTCTTTAAATCCAAATTCAATTGTGTCCTTTCTCTTGCTCTTGGATAGGTTGTCCTTGATTCCTTAACACAACCAACATTCTCATTCAATTCCAATTCAATTGGAAATCTCCCAAATTCACAAAATCACAACAAAAGAAATTAACCCTAATCAAGCTCATACTTAACATACCCATAGTCCATCTAGGTTAGAAAACTCAAAACTTAGCTTAGAAACTCAAAAATCCAATGGATCTTTCCATCTTCTTCTTCCCCTAAGCATTCCCAACACAAAACCTCTTTCTCTCTCTACAACTTCTCATTCACAATACCACAACCTATTTCTTTACTAAAGTATGAAGAAGATGATGAACTTACCTTGAAAGCCTTGATTTCTTCTTCTTCCCACGATTTTTCCTTCCTTTTCCCTTATCTTTTTTTTTTATTTTTCTTCTTCTTCTCTTCTCCCTCACGTTTTTCTCTCCCTCTCTAAGGCTTCCACGATTCTCTTCTTCTCTTCTTCAAATTTTAAGATACAACTTATTCCTTTTCTTCCAATTTATTCTAACACTTCATTCTAATTTCAATTTCTAATCCTTCCCTCAAATTCTAATTAATGACCTAATTCTAAAATAAAATAAAAAAATTAAACCAACAAACAAACATAAATAACTATTTAAGCAATTTATAAGAAATTTAGAAAAATTCAAGATCCAACAATGTTAGTCCAACTTTATGAGACATGGACAAAATTGTCCCTAAGGACAAAAATGTCTTACAATCTCCCCTTTGGACAAGCATTAATTGCAGTACACTCTAGTTTAAAAATAATTTTAAAACTCGGTTAAGCCACGCTACTGTATAGTCGACTAAGTTTTAAAAACTGAAACATTAGATCCAAAGATAACGAAAGTCCATCATTCTGTTCTGTAAGGGTTTCGGTACCGAAAAGCATCAGATGCATGTGTCCTGTGTGACACAGATCTAATACAATCACAAATACCTAATACCCCACTAACATGAATGGGAAAATGGAGTGTGGCAAATTACGATGATACCTTTATGATCTAAATTGTATCATCTTCATTTGTAGGTCTTGATTTCTCCAACTTTATGCCAAACTGCATTAGAGAAATCTTGTTTTCTCTCATCGAATGCTAAAGAGCATTAGAGAAAACCTTTATGTTCTCTAATTGAATGTTAAACTGCATTAGAGAATCTTTATGGGATTAAAAACTTATATCCCCGTATGTCATGTCAAACTTTATAGATATCTATGCTAAACTGTATGCGTCTAAATAACATAGGCACAAGGTCAGTCTGTGTATATGCCTAGTGACCTTCAAATGCTTAAGATTGACATAAATCTTAAGACTTTCATACGTACTATGACAATGTATGATGACACGTAATACTGAGGATAAACGTTGATCATCTTTGTTAATGAACCATCATATTATTATAATACATCAAAATGTACAAATGTACATGGAGCAAACATAACGATCCCCTAACTGGCAGTGTCTAATGACATCAAACACCCATACTATATACTTGTGTTAAAAATACAAGTGGGTGAAGCCCTTTAGTTAAAGGATCGACTTACAATTCCTCAGTTCTTAAATGCTCCAAACCTTAATGTCACTTTTTTGTGTCAACACCCTTATGACCAAATAATTAATCTTTAACTATTATGACCCTTTGATATTCTTCGTTGTCATTAAACAACACTATAAGAAGAATACCACAGTAAAACCAAATGGGTCTAGCCACTGAATGGACCACAGACCACTCAGAAATTAAATTTATGAGTTAAACCATCTGTGAAGCAGCCCCTTAGCATGCACTCTGCATGCCCAGTCGAGGAAGTTACCCGTGTCTCTTTGACACACTTCTACAACTATGTACCATCTGCAAACTTGAACTGTAACCTTAAGTGAACTTTCGATCATCATAACACATAGCTAACTTTAAATCTAAATTCCCTACGAGGTTTAGTCTGTTGACTTTACTATATGTCAATATATAATCCTTGATTGCTTTAAGTATCTCAATACTCGCTAGACTATATTTAGAAAGTCTATAATTGGATTAACTAAATATTGACCAAACAGTCAAACAGTAAATGCAATGTCCTATCTAGTACATAGCCTAGCATACATCAGCTATCCACCGTACTAGAATACGAAATATTCCTCATAATCTCTCTCTTCACTTTATTTTTTGTGTACTGTAACAAAGATTATCTCTTCCTATGAGAGACAGGTGTTACGACAAGTTTACTGTCAACCGTATTAAACCTTTGTAACACATACTCAATGTATGCATTCTTTGAGAGATCTTATGAGTGTTGAGATATGTCCTGATAAATCCTAATACCTAGGACAGAGAATGCTATACTAAGGTCCTTTATGTCAAGGTTCTTGACCAAAAGTTGCTTATCCTCATATAACATGATCAAGTGACTTGATGTGAGCAATTTACAATCCTCATGTAGTAATAGGAAGATAACTTTGCTCCCTTCAACTTCATAGTACAAGCATCCTTTTGACTTTATTTTCCAAGAAGCCGGAAGAGACCATAACCTCATAAATTGTAAGGTATCACTTTCAGGAGGTTTATTATAAACTATATATTGATCTGTATAACTCACAAACTATGTCAGTACTGTCTGGATCCTGGGACCCTACAGATTGTACCATATAGACCACTTCATAAAGGTTTTACTCAGGAAGGTGGTTTTGACAGCTTTCTGATGTAACTCTGTATCATTATAAGCTTCAATTGCTTTTATCACTCAAGATGTATCCTACGAGGATACGAGAGAAAAGATAACACAAAGTCAACCTTTTTCCCTGAGTGAACCCTTAGGCAATTGAGCAAGCCCATAAACCATTGACCTTTATCCTGAAATCCTTGAGGTCTTAACTTTATTTATAACTGACGAGCTTGTAGTTCCTGATGCAAATCAACTAGCTCATAGACCTTACTATACTTCATGGCTTGCATCTTATCATTCATCGCATCCCACCACACATTCACATTAGGTCCAGAAACAGCTTCTGTAAAAGTAACTGGATCTGTAATATGTCTAATAACATAGTTCAGTACACCTGACAGACTATGTTGTCAGATGGGATAGCAGGTCATCTCACTCTAGTGGATTTACTTATCCTTATTAGATCTTGTACCTCCAGGAATCCCTCTGTGTAGAGGTATGGGTTCATGTTCCTGTACAGGTACAGTACAAAGATCTAGATTCACCGGATCTAACTGTATGAGTAGTGGATACGTGACAACTATAGTATCCACCCTGCTATCATCCGAAAGGTCAAAAAGACCCACCATCATCATAGACATGGTATTCCAATAATTTAGCTGTTTGTAATTCCACTATTCTTGTCCCTCCTTATCTACAGTAAAATATGTAGCCCTAAAGTGGTTGAGATATTTTACTAAATAGTAATGAAGAAAACGAGCATGCAATCTTTCTTTATAAGAATTATCCTACCTCAGTAGGGCATCCCTTTACACGATTGTGCGCAAGGCTAAGTTCTTCAATTTCTAGATAGGTAGATTAGTCCTGCTCTGCATTGACTTCTTTAAGTCTTTTAGGGTGCAATTATGCCTTTCGGCAACACACCATTTTGCTCAGAACTACTCGGCATAGTGAACTAAGTCACTATTTCAACTGACTCCGTATATCTAGCAAACGGATCTTTTAAAGTCCTTAAACATCATGTTTGCCATGATATTCTCCTCCATGGTCAAATCTGACTATCTTGATGAATTTTCCCAACTGGTTCTCAACCTTCAGTCTTTAAGCAAAAACACATGACTTTGATGGGAATAGTCACTAAGAAATGTCAGAATAATTTCAGAATTGCATAATGCAATTATATGAGGTCTACCGAAATCTTTATGTATCAGACTCAACAAGTTAGACGTATGAGTTGACCCCATTGTCCTTATTAGTTAACTTACCCCTGCAATAGTCAGTACATGTTCCAGATCATCTTAATCTAGAATTGGAAAATGTAGCTTAAATTTTTATACCACACCATGTATGACTTCTCATTCATCAGGTCTTTCATACCTTGTTTAGCATGATACGAAGAAGTATATATCTAATTCGGGGTAAGACACATTCTATACAAACCATATGACAAAAAAGTTGTATCTTTATGTTTTGCATTAAACAACAACTATGTAACAGAAGTGTTAAATGCAAAACATCAACCTTCAGTGTCCTTAATTGATCAAAAGATCACATATAAAATATGTCGTGTAAAAACCAAATGAACTTTACTATAAAGTTCAATACATACATCCCCTATAGATATTATTTCCACCTCTTTATTGCTGTGAACCATCAGTTCCTCATTCCCTTTATTTGGCTTTATCCTGGATATGAATTACTGCATTTTGGAAGCACCCTGATCAGATGTTCCACTAAATAGTCAGCTATACTTAATGCGACTATCGCAAATTAGATTCATAATTGATAAACCAAAGAATAACCTGATGATTTCACTCTTCCCTTTAACCTCATACTTCTGGTTTCTTTATGTCCTAAGGACCTTTACCAGAATTGGTTTGACCAACATCAGCATATGGAGCAGATTTGAACTTTCTACCTTTGAACTTAATGGGTTTCATCTTTGTCTTCCCTTAAGCTGCTTCGAGGATTGTAGGAGTAACAACTTGAGTTTCTCCACCTCAGTAACAAAATGGGATATCAAAGCGTTGAATTCTCAATATCTTCACCTATTATGAAAATAAACTATTCTTGATAAGTACTCCATTACTCACCTTTTCCTCTGTATACTTCATGGAGAATAATACTTTCATCAAGGTACTTATCTCAATACCAGATGAGACTGTGTACCTCTGGAAGACATTATCAAGAAATTCCTTCGCTATGTCTGTGTCCTGAAGTCCATTTTGCAGATGGTTAGGTATGGATTTCTTAATGGTCATTAGATATAATCTGTTAGACCGATCCTAGGTTTCATAGGCTGCTTTATGAGCTGTCGAGCTCATGGATGTAAGTGGAGATGGCTTACCCATCCGTATGGCCATTTCAACCATAACTATCTCCATAACCTTCAAAACATCCTAAATTCTCTGTCCAATTCCTCATATTGAAACAACAAGGGTTTCAATAGTGATACTGATTTAGTTAACTAAAAAGGTGACTTCAAGATGATAATCTTTAAATCAGCACAAATGTAGGACAACAACGATACTAAAGCCATTGAATAGTATCTTTCCTGAAAATCCGATCACACATATTATGAAACACCTTTGGGCTGAATACATAATATATGAAATTAGACTTCCACACATAAAAGCAATCGGAGTACAAACTATCAACTCTCATGAAACTACCACCTTTGGGTGAATAGATCACTTGAGCAACAACCTTCCTCCATCTAATGCCTTTATTCACATCTCAAAATTTTATGTAAGTCCAACACCTTTGGGCAGAATAACCAAACATAAAATCAGAGACATCCCCCAACATGCAAGCAAAACAATTCAAAATACTGACTTGAAAAGCCACTTTGGTGACTACATTCTCATCAGCATCCAAAAAGTATGCAAACACAAGGGATACATCTTTATGTCATCCTTACATTCTTTATGGGCATATCGTATTTGACAATGTAACCTCAATAAATGAAAAAATCCTAATGCACAATCTCATTATCACACACACGTGCTAAAGACATTCTCCGTAAACTTTATTCGAGACCTTCTTAAAAGAAAAATCTCAGTAGAGTGACTATCGTGGGTCACCGGATACTGAACTGACCTCCTGAGACACGACAACCTCATGTATCTCCCTTATGGCAAGTTCATTGCACAAAATTAACTCAAAATGGCTTCAGAATGTCTCAATTCTTTTTTGTCGATTGATTATCATGCAATCGTGAACACTAAAAATGAAACCCGAGACATTAAAACCTCATGTCTCCCTCATACAAAGTCCGAAGCATGAAAATTCAATCAAAATCGGATTCAGAAGACCTTAATTCCTTTTTCTGGAGTTAAATTTTAGTTTATTACTAACATAATAAATCCATAAAAATAGAAAAAGGTTATTTTATAAATTTTGCGGACCTAAAAACTGACCCAAAACACCCCTGGATACCTTACGAAAAATTTGAAATTTTTGCAGTTTTTTTGGTACTGTAGATGACGTCAGCATGGCTGACGTCAAGCGTCGCATTCATACTCGTCAGGCGAGCGACGCGTGTGTGGCACGTGCGTTGCCAGACGCGCACCACATGGATCTAGTGCGTGCTCCGCAAGCGCCCTCCACGCGCAGACGTGCGGGTACTCTGCACGCACCGACACGTGTCGCGCATCCGCCAGGCCACGTGTCTGCCATGTGAACGGCCAGGATGAGCACGTGCGATTCATGCGCCCACCATTCCACCCGATCGGTGCGAGGGTCGCGAGTTGCACGTGCGCACGCATCCGTCGCTCGCTGGATCGACATGGAGAGCTGCGATTGGCGCGTCCAACGGTACACACCCCCTTGTTCTACTGTAGCACCGTCCGATGCGTGTGATCTCCCTCATCTCCGACGCCGGAAGCGATTTCTGGCTTACTTAGAGCTCATTTTTTTGCTCCGTTTGGATCGTTTTGAACTCGTTTTTCGTAGCTAACCTTATGTATACCACTTTTACGTAATTATATACGTAAAAAACTGAAAAAACGAATCAAAAACCAAGGAAAACCAAATGAGATGAAAATCGAAAAACCTTCGTTTCTGGCAATCCGATCACGTAACCGCTCTGATACCACATATTATACGTAGTGTGAGCCTTATTACGTATACCAGATCTACATGAAATGATTAAAACGAAGGCAATGCAGAATACTTAGATTTCGGTTCCATCTCAGATTTCGATGTCGATTCCGAGCTCCAAACGTCTCCGAATCTCCTGGGACCTTTAGTGGAAAGTGATCATCGACTCACGAGCTAGGCCTTTTTACAGTTTCCTCAAATCACGAGCTTCCCTAACGGGTCAGAAATCCTTATGCTCGTGAATGATTTCTTTCTTTCTTGAATAACAGCAAGAGATCTTAACCTTTATATAGCTTCCATATCAGGCTTTCCCATCACAAGGTCAATATGGATCCGGTCCACACTAATCGAGACTCATTTTCTACTCGAACTTCGACCCATTAATCTAGATCATTTATTGGGTCATTTTATTATCTTTATCTGGATCAAATGATAAAACTTAACCAATTATTTATTTAAAAATCAAAATTGCAATTAATGTTGGTCCAACTTTATGAGACATGGACAAAATTGTCCCTAAGGACAAAAATACCTTACACATCGTTCCATACAATCTCTTTAAGGCCTCCAAATATTTAGAAGTCCTTAAGTACTAAGAAGCTGGAGTGGCTCTCTTTTAACTTTTAAGGATTGACTTGGGTTGAACCCATCATTTAGGAAAATAAAATTTGTACATAATAACTTGATATTTTAAGCCCCCAAGGGTGGTCGAGTTGGTAGTGTAGGGGAGCATAGGGCCAAAAAGTCCTATATTCGAATCTTTCTACCTACACTCTCTCGATCGAGTCTGTCGTACAGGGTTTGTCTAGTACGGAATACCTGACTGAGGAGATTTGCGGGCTATTACTTCAATCCGGAAGTTTATCCAGTACGCATTCAAAAGATAGTGACTGTGGATTCCTCCGTTTCCAAAAAAAAACTTAGATGATTTGAGTTTGAAGTTGAAAAGAAATTTTGTGTGGTGAATATTAATTTTTATATATATTTTAAGGCATAATGATCATATAATTAATTCCTTAAAATATATATCAAAAAATTTCTTCCTAAAGCTCAATAATACCTAGATATTTATTTGGTTCCATTGTTGATAAACTGCAATAACAGTAGTTCAATACCATAATAAAGAGCAAAGATAAGTGTCGTAAACAAGATGACAAGCGTCAACCGAGGTAAGATGGAAAACGACACCTGAACTATAAATGATAAATCTACTCTTTGTTTTGATTATGGGCATTTAGCCACTTAAACAACGTGGTCCCTTAAAGCGTTTAGTGGCCTTGATCAGTAACAACAATCTGTGAACACCATCCTTCTTAACTGTCACTGTCAAATATTGACAATAAGTAAGCTTCATCATCCTCATTCTAATGTCCATTCCCTTTTCAAATACCTCAAAACTCTGCTGCCTTTTATTAGCCGTCATCCTCATATTAAGGTTAAAACAACAGCAGTTGGCTAGGCCAAGCAGCGATCCAAATGAATAACCGTTTCCAGTAGAGAGAATGCAGCTCCCTAGTTGAAAAGAAGTGAATAATGGATGATCTTTTAAGTGGACGAGTTTGAAGAACGTTCAAGAAATGGGCCAGATCAATTCCTGGGCCAAACAAGGTCGGCATAGATAACGACGATTTGGGCCACTGCAGATTGTTATCACAAACTTGCATCATTCCCACTCAATCATTCCATTTCCAAAAGAGTAGAAACAAATTAAAACACTGAATTACCACAAAAAAGAAACAGAAATATAACATCAAAACTATTCTGATTTAAGGGTATGATTTGACTTTTATTAGATGGGTTATCACTATTATTGAATATTTCTTCTCTACATTCTTAATTTCACAACTAAATTAACGTATTCATAAAAATATCAAGCATAAAATTAAATATTTGTAAATTATTTGTTCAAATTTGGCGAGAAGACTAGAAATTTTCCCATATATTGATGCAAATTTTATATAAAACAATTGTAAAGCAAGCATAACAATAATAAAAGAAGGTAAGAAAAGAAGAACAAAACTAATTTGTAATTCAGCTAAATAATTCTTAGTCCATGTCCATTTCTCAAGTTTCACTTCAAAATTCATTTATCATTTTCTTTTAATGAGTGAAGAACAACTCTCCATTCAATATCTTATTTGCTATGGTGAATTTATTTATTTATGTTTTGCAATTATTTTACTTTGTTATGTCCAGTCCTCATAATCCTTTTTGAGATTTCACTATACTTCTAAAAAATACAAGTATTCTTTTCATCGAGCCTCTTCAGGTCTCTTACACCAAGTATTCTGTTCTCACTTAGCCTCTTCAGGCTATCAGCTTTTCTTCTTTCTTACAGAAAGATAGTTTCAAGCTTTGTTACAGAGAATAGTAACTCTCAATGTTTAGCACAATACAGTGTTTCTCAAGGTCACTAAATTTGTAAAATCTCTCTAACTTTTTCAAAATCGCTAAGCTTCTGCAGTCTTCGACCTCGACTCGTATTTATAACCTTCGTCTTCAACTGCTTCTTGATAACCGCTTCTTTCTTCTTGTTTCTTGATCTTTGAAGAAACAATTATTCAGTTGAGTCCTGTAACTAACTCAGACTGATTAATCATCAGACGTGTTATCGGGTCTTCGTCTTAGTTTCGTCTCTGCGCTTCATCTTAGTTTTTCTCCGCACTTCATCTTACTTTTGTCTTGCGTCTTAGTTTCTCCGCTTCGTCTTAGTTTGACGTCACCTTTGTCTTAGTTTGACGTCAGCTTCGTCTTAGTTTCTCCGCTTTGTCTTAATTTTTCTCTGCGTTTCGTCTCACTTTTGTCTTGCGTCTTAGTTTCTCCGCTTCGTCTTAGTTTTTCTCCGCGCTTCGTTTCACTTTCTAATATTATTATTATTTGATTTTCATCAAAATTATTAATCGTAAAGTCATTTTGAGTTAACAATCTCCCCCTTTTTGATGATAACAAATAATCATAGTTTTTATAAAGAAAGTATTATTTATAGGACGGTATACAATGTAAGACTATAATTGAAAAAGAATTGTAGTCTATACATTTCTCTTCTTCTTCTTCTGTTCTTGTCTTCTTTTTCTTTTTCTTTTCTCCCCCTATCTTTGTCATTTCTTCCTTTCTCCTTTCTCCTCCTATTTGTTATTGATCAAAAAGTTCATGACCTCAGATGTTTCATAACTTCAGAAAACATTTTCTTCATTTCAGTGCAAAGTAACTTGAGGTCTTGTCGTATATGTGCTACTTCCTCACGTAAGTTACTCACTGAAGCACGCAGATTATCATCCTTCTGTAGTTCTTCTTTAAAAGAAATAGTAGTGCTATATGCATCTAAAGATATAACATCTGGTCCAGTAATTATAAAGCTAGGAGGTTTGAAAGATAGGTTTGGTTCCGGGAGATCAAAGTCATCAGGGCTGGGTAGTCTTGGGACTTATCTTCCAAGTACGTATAGGACATCTCCAATTGAAGATACAGAACTCAAGGGTCTAATGTGCATAATTAGATATACAAGAGTCTCTATATTGTAACTGATATCTCCAATCCTGATAGATCTGTACTGCCCCTCTGTGATTCTTTCAACTACTTGAGAAGTCTCCTCAGTGGTTCGACGACCACAATTACTTCCTGATGGACTTGAAATGTAGTGGGAAACATAAGTTCCTTTATGCTGGACTGCATAGCACGCTGCCTCTATGTTTCTCACTTCTTCTTCAATCTGATCCTCTGTCAAATCACTCGTCATCCTTTCAGGATACATTTTCTTCTTCCCATTTTCCTCATTGCGAACAATGTAAGGTCTTGGCTGAATGTTAGGCACAATCTTGATCACAGTTCTTTTTGTAACTGGAAATATAGTGTACCTCTTCTTTGTCATCTGTGTGGGTATGGTTTGGTTCTTTCATCCTGCAGAACACTATACAACCTTATCTCTCCATCATTCAACAGATGCATTGTACCACTATTTACTAAGATTGGTTGAAATTGTACCCTGACTGACCTTTTCGGGGTTTCTCTAATGATTATAAAGCTGCTACTCCTGACAGGTTGAACTCCTTCTATAATCTTCATTTTTAAATCATGTTTTCTCAATGGTTAAGAAGGATTGAACTGTTCTAGACTGTGTTCAACTGGCCTTTTCTTCTGTTGAACAACAGTAGGAGTGCTCTTCTTCTCACTAGTTTTCTGCTTTTTATTCTCTCCAATCAGCCTAGGAGTCTATTGTTGAGGTTGAATTTTCATTTTCTCAAATTCCAACCTTCTTTTAGTCTCAGCTTCTTTAGCCACTTTTGCTGAATCTTCCTTTAAGATTGAGACTAAGGACCTGGTTGCCTATGGTGTTTTCTTTTCAGAGTCTCCACTATGAGTCAACTCTTTTCCTTTCTTTTCTTCTTGTTGATGAAAGGTCCATACTCTAGGCTACCTTTTCGCTTGCTTGGGTCTCACCGAAAAAAGTGTTTCCCCCTTTCTCTTCAAGCTCACTAGGGTCTCTGTCTGTCTCTCCTAGCTTTCTTCTTGTTGAGTAATCGTCTTATTTTTTCTTACATCATCTGACGATTTCTTCAACCCTTCTATGGACATTCTTTTAGTGGATTGAGATTTTGATTTTTCTTAAGGGAGTTTCCTTTTTAGCACGCTCCCCCTCAATCCTTGCTATCGTCTTAGAATCTGTTTCTTCTCTTTCTAGATTCTTCAAGCCCATTCTGCTTATTGTTGAAGAATTGATGATGCTTTTGATATTCAGCTTCATCTTGTTTCCTCTGTCTAGCAGAATTCCAGAATCTCTGAAGATTCTTGTTAGCATCATCCTATACGGTAGGGCGGTTGATCGCGGCTCGTCGTTCGATCCTAGAATCGATCCTTGGAAATCGGTCAAAAATAATTTATACCAAGGATTGCAGTACAGGATGCAACCTCGGGTCGTCT
>JAOSBM010000008.1:19989017-19999793 GCA_027568955.1 Erythroxylum tenue
CTTCCAAAATTAACCTTTAATTTCTCTCTCATCTTAATTACACAGATCACAATTTCAAGACAATTTAATATGCAATTCCTCTCATGTGCTAATTATTGCAAATTACCTTTTCAATGCATTTTATCATGTTTCTTTTTTATTTGCTTCAAAACATTTCAGTTCTCAACAGCATTCATTTATTTATTTAACTTCGCGGGGGTCACAAGGTAACTTCATGGAAGTATTAATAAGTGTATATCTATAATTTCATTAAGTTTTTTAATATGCGTGCATTTTTTTAAAACGACATTTATTATGAATCGGAGGGAGTAAACAGTAATAATAACTATGGGAGGATTTAATTTTGCCCAATCTCATGCAACTCGTAATAAATAAGTTTTTTTGAAATAGATTGAGTGTTAAAATTTTAGTTTAAAAATCTTTAAATTTTAATTAATCATAGCAATACAGCTATAACTTTTAATTTAGATAATATTTTGAGATATATTATAAACCTCATAAATAAATTTTATAAAGTTAAAATTAACTGTTTTAACTTGTTTCAAGATTATATTATTCTTTTTAATAATCTTTTTGTTGTGGACTACTTCTCCGTCGATTAGTATCACTCTAAATGTCTAATCGAATGCTAGCCTTTTTTAGGCCTTTTCGATTCATCACACCTATGAAAGAACGTTCATTTCATTGCAATAAAAGACAAGGATTTCTTAAAAAAAGAAGAAGAAGCTATTTTGAAACTATTGAGACCCCAAAGTATTACATGAATAAGAAAAGCAAAAGGCGGTAGTAAAAACGATGAAAAGGAAAAAGGGGCAGACTGTTTTTGTCTTTTAGCTTTTATTTTCAAAGCATGCATGCCAACACCCAGAAAATCCGATGTGTGATATCCAAGGATTTCGACCTTCGGCCTAGTTTCAGCCATTGCTATTATTGATATCCGATTCATCCAAAATACAAACTCAAGAAAATACAGATCATGTCATATCATGCCACTCGTGTGGTTTCTCCCGCGCCTGTGTGTATATATATATATTATCTTCATAACTTCGTCGCCTACCTACCTAGCTACGGACTTGGTTCAAATGAAGATATATTATATATCGAAGCTGTTGGATGTAATGTAGTGGTCAACTTCAACCACCAAATACTAGCATCCTTTGGCCTAACATAAGCGTTTTCCTAATCCAACAATGGTTGTGCTTGTGGGTTGGAAAGAAATCAGATGGGATCATGATTTTCATATTTTTAATTGCAAGTTCTCTAGCTTGTGCCTTCCATTGGCCATATTTTATCTTTCTTTTTTCTTCCAAAATTTTGACCGAATTAGGACTCAGTACTTATGCGCTGATTATCTCATCGCCTCCATTATTAGGTTGATGATACTGTGATAAATAGTTTCTAAATCCAAAAACCAATGAACTTTTGTCAACCTTTTTTTCTCATACTACATCTTTTTATCCACCTTGAAATGGATTCATGGCTTAGGAGGGAAACTATAATGAATCGATATACACAACATGTTAACAAAGTACACTTTGGTTAAGAAACCAACCATGAATATAAATTGATTAAGCATGCTGTATATTTAGAAATTTCGACTTGAGAGAAAACTTATTTTTATTTGATTGAAAGAGTGGAAAAAAATGTAAACTATTTCGGTTATATAAAGAAAGAGCTAATGTATATATATATATAACAACTCTAAATAATTGTTAACTCTTCAATCAACTTCAATTAGTAAAAAAATACTAAAAGAGAAAAAGAAAGAGAGCAGCAAAACTTATATTTTTCTATATTACTTAAACCCAACAATATTACATAAACTTGTAATAAATAGGATTAAATAATTTTAAATATGTTATCGCTGATGAGAATATTCACATGTGAATGTCCCATATAAGAAAAAGAGGAGAAAGAAAACTAATATTTAATCCTAGTGGGTTACTCCACCTATAGCCAATTAGTTTTAGAATTGAACATTACTTAAACTTGTGTTTGGTCTAATTTTCTTCTTTGTGTGGACTTATAGGCCTATAGCAAATTTAACATGGTATCAGAAATGAAGATCTTGGCTTACTGTTTGAGAAGGGTTTGAAGTCTGCATAGAGCAAATGACTCAGCAGTATTATTTGCTGTAGGAGGGGGCCTATTTGATCTCAATCAGAAGTCCAGTCCTGAAGAGGATTGTTTATGTGCCTCTCTATATTACCCAAGTAAAAAGGGACTCACATGTGAAGGGGAGTGTTTAGAATCGAAGAAAGAGAGAAAAAAAACTAACATATAAGCCTAGCGAGCTACTCCACCAATAATCAATTAGTTTTATAATGAAATTTCACTTGAGCTTGTTAGTGGTTTAACTTTCCTCCTCGTTTGAGCTTATAAGTTCATTGCAAATTTAACAGTTACATTGACCAATCGAATTATACGTTAATAATTTTCAAAATTTTAATTAATTATTTTTACAGTCTATAAAAATAATATTAAGAAATTACTTTGAATTAATAATTATCTTATTGCTCTAAACACATTTCATGCGAAGTAGTCAGTGACATGGACATTTGGCATCTCCTTACATATAGAAGTAATTCTTTGGAAAAGGATCCCCACCCCTCATTTCCTAACTTTAGGTTACACATAATCTAATGTATTGTTTTGTTTTCGAGTTTTGGCATTGGGGACAAGGTTACCCACCAAGTAAAATTTAATAAGCCCTTGAGAAAAAAAAGAAGAACCTTTTGAAGTTTCATAAATTGTATTCCTGTCTGCCAATACTGTGGTGGGAGAAAATGTAAGCGTCCACCTCGTTCAAAGTAAAGCAAAGTTAAAAACTACTAATTATATTCCTCCACCCTCGTCAAAGTTTTGGAACATACATTTGTACTTTAAAGGAAAAGGTACGTATACTTTCATGATGCCTTGTCGGCCATGATTTCACCATCACAAAGAAATAATTAACATGTTTTTACAAATTCCAATTGTTATTATTATTTGAATAAAGCAATCGTAGTATATGAATTCCCTTAATTAACCGTTCAGGAACAATCTGCCTTCAATAATTATCAAAACATACATAGTAGTAATTGCATTTCAGTCACATATCTATAAGAAGCTATGCTTTCCTCAACTAACTTCAAGATATTCGACAACAACTATATAATGAGATGTATGATACTTACTGTTTTCAGATTAGAGGCTCAGAATCAAGGGATTATAATAGAGAAGTCATTTGATAAGCTAAGACATGTTGGCTTTTGACAACTTCTGCATATGGCCCCCAAAGGGTGTGGCTAGATGGTTGAGAGCGGGGCTTAGCTTCAGTTAGATCCTAGGTTCGATTCCTTGCTAGCCTCTCTTGTAAGAGCCTGGGACAGCCGATGTTTTACCTATGGGTGGAGAACTAGTGTAGCCCTCAGTGATGGGGTGCAGCCACTTGGCCCTCTGAGAGGTGAGCTCGCTTGGCCCGCCTGTGGAGTTTTCTCGAATAAAAAAAAAAAAACTGCTGCATATGCTATAAACATCAGACCCCATATAATGACAATTGTTAAAATAATAGCAAGAATTTGCATTACTTTGTTTCTATTTGGTAGTTAATTTCTGCTCAATGCATTCATTATTCTCGGTACATCATGTAAAAGAAAGATTTTAAGGCTGTTTTGAGTAATGGGTAGTGCGGATATAGCACTAACCATTAATTAAGTTTGTGAGTGCTTCTGTTGATATTCTTCAATCTTCCAAAAGGATCTTAGTTCGATCTTAATGTTTGCATTAATCTTAACAGATTACACTCTAATATTTTAAGATGTTTAAATTGAATTGATAGAACTTTTAATCATATTAATGATATATTAAGTGTCATGTCTTATCTTTATTATTTATAAGATTCATAATATTACATAAAAGTCACCTGATTATGTAGATCTTATTTACTTAAGATTAATAATTTATAATTAAATAAATTTACCTTTAATTAAACATATAATTAGATCAATCTCAAATAACTTAAAATTCATAAAATCACTAAATCTCCTTCACAAAATTTCTAAAATTTATATGTTTTGTATTTATCCTCCGCCTGCCCACATACATTACATAAAGTTACATAACTCTGTAGATCTTATTTAATTATAATTAATAATTAAATAAATTTACTTTAATTAAATATATAATTAGATTAATTCCAAATAACTTACGATTCATAAAATCACTAAATCTCATTTACAAAATCCCTAAAATTCATCAACTTTTGTATTTATCTTCCGCCTGCCCACAAACTGCTTGTTTACTTAGACATTCTTGTGTCCATCTTCATCCTATTCAATAACTGTATGTCTCACATTTCCTTCATAAATTGGTGAAGCGTTCAAGCTCTAAACGAAAATAGAATCTCTTTGTTGGGTACTCCGCCACTTTCTTTCTTCTTATGTTATACTAAGAACTAAAAACATCGAATTTGGTAGTGGATAAGAAGAAACAAGACTGCCATTGTTAAACAACTCAGCACTTGTGCTCCTCCTTCCACGTTTATTCCCCATCTTCAATATGTCATCCAAATTTGATGTTCTTAGTGTTGGCATTTTGATGATTGCCAACGAGTGAACATCGTCAATGTTGAATTTTTAATATGGGCAGAGTGTAGAGTTTACTAACAACAATTGAGCTTGGGTCAACCATTGTCCAAATAACTAGAACATTTGGACAACAATTGGTATCAGAGCCAGTTTGTCTCGATGGTTTGGGGCGGTGCCCGGTTATGCCCCTTTGCTCAATATATCCATTAGATGTCCAGTCCTGCTATGGACTGAGGGGGGTGTGCCAGGAATCCCACATCGGACAACTATAAAGGCATTCAAGAGTTTATAATAATATGCAAACCTTCTCCTCTTAAGCTAGCTTTTGGGGGTGAGCTAGGCACTTTTAACAGTCAATACCTCCTTGGAAGCTATTTGTGTATCCACATTTCGGGCTTGGCGCTTTGCGTGGGAACATGGCATAGAAATTAGTCTTGTTAAAGCTCGAATCTCTTGGGTTAGTTCTTGTTAAGATTGTATTGAGTAGATCTCCATGCCATTGAGATTCGGAACTTTTGGTGGGGTTGGAGCACCCTGTTCTTGTTAGGATGTTCTAACCTTCTGCGACTTAATCTGGTCTACATATTTGTGTAAACCCCATATAAATATGTGAATGAGATTTAATGGAACAAGATAGGAACTATTTAACTGGAACAAAGGACCTAATCTACTCTTGGTGTCATTGACATTAATGAGTTGGGATGACACTTGAATGAGGAAGCAAGCCGCATGTGGGCAGGAGGATGAATATAAAGACGATAAATATTGAGGAATTCGAAAAAGGAATTTAGGAATTTTAGAAATTTTGAGTTATCTAGAGTTAATCTAATTATACGTTTAATTAATAGGTTTAGTTATAAATTATTAATTTTAATTAAGTGGCAATGAAAATCTTTTATAAACTATCAAAATAAAAATTTAGTATTTAATTAATAGATTATTAATTTTATTAAGGGTTCCTTCATAAAATTCTTTTTAAATAGAATCTCACATATATTTTATTATAAATATTCAACAACAATAACAACATATAGTAAAAATCCCACTTACGCAGAGACTGAGAAGGTCTAGTATTACGCAGTCTTACTTGTAACTAGTAGAGAAGTTATTTCTAAATGACCTATATGAAGATAAAGAGGACTTTATTATAAATATTAACATTAAAAAATATTTTTTGTTGTACTTATTTCATTACGTTTTATTTCATTACGTTATAGTAACAAATGAAATTTCCCTACAAGCTTTCATAGTATTGATTATGTTATGAGATTTATTAAATATGCTCTTTTATTTCACTTGGAAGCGGTGTGAGAAATCTTTATGCAATCGGGAATAAGATCGTAAAGATATTAAAAAAAATGTGAAAGAACGAAACAGAGAAAATGTTATAGTAGTGCTCTAAAGGCAATAACCTTTAGCACTTTTGTGCAAACTTTATTTTAATTAGTAAAGTGAAAGGAAATTTTTCATTAATTTGATGTTCGTTTATTTATAAATTGATGTCGATCTTAAATTGAATTAATGAACTCCATGATATAAAACATACCATAAAGGAAATCATGACGAGATCATGATAATGAGATTTCTATTATGTGCAATTATGTTAGTATCAAAATTATCCCTAGTTATAGGATTAATAAGACAAAACATTATTAATTTGGATAGACTAGCACATGTTATACTCCTTGATTTGATCAAGTAGTAAATCTCACAAATTGTAAGCATGAGATGTTTAGAGTTAACATGTGGATGTTAACTAAGAGTAGTAAGTACATTGGATAGCAAGTACATTAGATGCTATGAGATTATCATATGGATGATCTATCAAATGTCAATGATTAATCTCATAATAGCAATGGTGTAAATGTTCTTAGACTTGAGGTACTTAAGGATATCTTGGATACTGATCATGTGCTTTGACATCATTCCTTATTTCCTCAAGACGAGATCGCTTATAGGGTGATAATTGGGTACAACTATTAGTATTAAAAGGTAAGTGGGTAGCCAATAAAGGATTCCCCACTTCTGATAGAAGGAGATGATACCCACAACCTCTTGTTGGGGTCATTACTCGAGAGTCTCTGGCCAGAGTAAATATGTGTCATGAAGAGAGTCTTTGATGACACATAGAGTAGTGAGATCTCCAGAATTAGAACTAACATCACTTGGACTAGATGTGACATAGTCAATCTAGTGGGAGTTGACACATAGCCCATACTCCAAACCAAGTGGGGTATAGAATGGTGAAGGGACGAATTACAGGGTAATTATCTATGGAAAGGTTCATAGGTCTGATAATTAACTATCGAAGAGTCCGTGTGTTAATCCACTTATATTCCAATAAATTGGCATCATGAAACCCTTCATGATTTGCTTGAATTAATAGTTAATTCAAGTGCCCAAAATAACTAGGAAACGAAGCATCACACGCATAAAAGATCGGATAAAAAACAAAGTGTGTATGACTATTTTAAGTAGGCCACGATCATGATCGAAAGGAGTCAAAGGAACGACAGAGGATTGAGGGTCTTTCAGTCAAAAACACACTCTGTTGAGAGGATAAAGGGTCCAAAAGAGTTCTGAGGTTAGAGAGAAGTAATCTTGAGGTTTGTTCATGAAATTTATGCAATTGTTGTATGAATTTAATTACATATAACCCATTCTTGATTTAACTCTCCATTAGAGCATCTACTTGAACTCATCTAGTTTGGTGCTCTAACCACCCTTACACATTGTTTCTTATTCATTTTCATGTGTTCTTGAGTGATCAACGAAGGGTTTGGTGTTTGCAACAATCCAAACAAGGAGAAGAATAAAAAAAGGAGAATCAAAAGGTACATGTACTGAAATCTCATGTTCATATATTCCAAGTATGCATGCATCTAAGTTTCTGGAATTTTGGGGATATAATGTGGTCAGAATTAGATTCCGACAATTCCACTGCCTTGTTGTGCATTTGATGCATGAATCCACGTCCCCCCACCCCCTCCCCCCACGATAGTGGTATTAGAGCTAGGTTATGCATGTATTAGATGATGTATTGAACATGTGCAAACTGTTTGCAGGGTTATGACTAACATGGAAGTTGATTTGGAGAAATTCTTATAAATTCTAGAAAAATTGTTTTTCTAATTTTCTTTCACATAAATGTTTATAAGGTGTTATGCTATATTTCTGTCAAATTAAATTGCAATTAAATTTCATTTTCTATTTTATTTCGAATTAATATCCAAACTATTCATATGTTGGTTTTCGGGAATTTCTGGAAAACTGAATGCATGTGTTGACTTTGAAAATTTCGTAATAATTCTAGAAATGTTTTCTGATTTTTCCATGGAAATGTTTATAAGGTGTTATGCTATGTTTTTTTTTTCAAAGGAAATTGCAATTGAATGTCAATTGCTATTTTATTACGAATTTACTTTTAGCCTAATGCATGGATGAAGTTATGGAAAATTCTGGAAATATGATGAACATACATGCTTGTTAATTCCAGATTAATTTTTATAAAAATTGTTTTTTTATGATTTTTCTGCATGAACATGCAAGATAAGATGTTTCCACATGTATGAGATACATGACACTTGTTGTTAAAGTGATTATCTTATGCATGCATGATGTAGACTATGACTAGTGTTAGAAGTAATATGACAAGTGTCATACACATGTGATGTGCTGGCTAATTTCACTAAATTAATAAATAACTCTTAGGAATTAGTTTCTGGAATTTCTATTAGACACATTTAGAATGTGTATAAGACTTTGGAATTTTTCTAGAATTAATTGAATTTGATTGAATTAATAAATCAAGTTAAAGTCAACATTGGTCAGCTTTATGAAAGTTGATGGTGTTGACTTTAACTTGATTTATTAATTCAATCAAATTGTTGATGGTGTTGACTTGTTTAATGACTTAAATGTATGTTTTTTTTGGTTATAAGACCTTAAAATATTTTTATGAGATAATGACCTAGGGTTAGATGACTAATTGATGTTTGGAAATTTTGGAAACCGTAGTGATTAATTTATAATTAATCCAAGTAGAGCATTGCATTTCTAGTGTGACTAGAAAAAGACATGTGTACTATAATTAAAGTATTTAATTTGGACATCGAAATAATTAAATTTTAGGATTTCAAATCGATTCACATTCATAATTCGAATTAGCAGAGACTAACACTAGTACCTGATTCAGTTCAAGAGTTGAATCTAATCACTAACTTTAGATGCATAGTCACATCACAATATAAATTAAACCTCCTTTGTGTGACACATGCATTAGATGCTTTTTTAAGTGTGGTTATGGACAAAGGCTCAATTTAATTGAGTTGTCTATAATCTGAATATATATATGAGATATATATACATAAATACCATTATACTAATGATGAGACCAAAGAACAAATCCCTTAACCAAAATATTAGGACTTACGCCTTCCATTAATATGGCAAGAACCAGAGTTCTTTTAGAGTTGGGTTGTTGGGCAAACTCAAGCTCGCTCTACACGAACATGTTCAAACCATGAAAATTAGATTTTCGGATTAATGGGTTGGTCAACGTGGATAGAGGTGAAGTTGGGTTGCATACATCAGATATATACGAATAAAGACTTGATAACTTAATGAGTGTGCTAAATCAACAATTGATGGCAGAAGTCGATAGTTGCATAACTGAATGTAGTTGGTATAAATGATACCTACCGATTGACTTAAGGTGGCTTGTTGGCCAAACCTAAGGTCATTCTAAGTGATATTGGATATCGACCGATTGGAAAAATTATAAGTTCTCTTGGATTCGTAGTGAGGGCTATGAATTTGGATAAAAATAGTAGGACCCTCAATGCATTTGTTTAAAGTCCTTATCGATATACATTTATGTACATTCTAACATTCTCTCTCATTCTTATAGGTTATTAAATAACCACAATATCTTTGTCTAGTGTGAACCTACGCTCCCTACGCTCCCTACTAGACTCCAACAAACTCACGAGGCCTAACTTCTTAGACTGGCTATAGAATTTGAGAATTGTTCTTAAATATGAAAAACTAGGATATGTCCTAAATGAATTACTTCCCGATCCCCCTATTGCCGATGCATCTGATGAGGATTAGAAAGCTTATAAGAAGCAACTGGATGATAGTGAGCCGGCTAGCTGTATTATACTAGCCTTTATGTCACCAGAGTTGCAAAAGCAGCATGAGGCTACGGATGCTCATACCATAGTCTACCATCTAAGAGAACTATTTGATGAGCAAGCTCGGTCTGAAAGGTTCGAGACCTTGAGGTTTCTTTTCCGCTCTAAAATGGATGATGGATCATCTCCAGTGCAGTATGCACTAAAGATGTATTGACACATTGAGAGGTTAGCCAGTTTGGGTTCGTAATAGATTATGAATTAAGTATAGGCTTAATTCTGACTGGTTTGACCAATAGTTATCCACATTTTGTGCTTAACTATTAGATGACAAAATATCCACCTCTTTACCTGAGCTGATTAATCTGATCAAAATAGCTAAACAAACTGTTAAGAAAGACAGTAAGGCTGCGATGTTGGTGGACTCTGCTTCTGGTTCTCGCAAGAAGATCCAAAAGAAGAAGAAGTCCAAGAAGCCAGTGGGAGGTGTAGTCAAGAAGAAGGAAAAGGAGACTACATCAAAGGGGATTTGCTTCCATTGCAGCAAGGAAGGACATTGGAAGAGGAATTGCAAAGCCCATATGGAGTCGCTGAAGCTGAAGAAGGCATTAGATGCTCCACCGTCTACTTCAGGTATGTTATTTGTCATTGAGGTTAATACTTCTGATCATAACATTTGGGTATTAGATATCGAATGTGGCTCACACACATGTGTTGTTATGCAGGGTCTCAGGAATAGTAGACCGCTCAAGAAGGGAGAGATGGACCTACGTCTAGGAAATGGAGTAAGAATTGTTGTATTAGGAACATATATTTTGTATCTTCTTAGTGGGATAGAGTTATTTTTTTAGGAAAATCCCAGTGCATGTAACACTTACACGCGGTGCGGAAAAACAAAAATTTTATTCCGGGACGTTCCCGAAAGCCAGGATCCCGAAATCCCGAGACCGTCTCTAACGGTATCTACGCAGAGGTCGGAGAACTAAACCGGGACAAACCCTTTTGACCCGAGAATAGCTAGAATAAAGTAAAGACTGCTAGATCCTACCTTATTCTTGAAGAGCTAAGAAGAA
>JAOSBM010000008.1:20003300-20017915 GCA_027568955.1 Erythroxylum tenue
TAAAACCTTCTTCTTTTCCTTATACTTAGTCTACTTAAGCCCATAATAAAACTCAAGCCCATTTGCTTCATTTAATTTATGTTGCCTAGACTACCTAACATAATTAATGCCATCATACTAACACATTTAATTTCATTTAATACATACTAACTCATGTTACCTAACATACTTAATGTCAACTTAATTTAATCTAATCATGCTTAATTGACCTAATCATGCTTAATTAAATAATAATCAATTAATTTTTTTAAAAAAAAATTTCCGGGGCTAACAGAGAGGGTAAAGAGAAATGACAAAATTAGAATCTTTTATTGTTATCCAATTTTGGTATATGTCATTATCGTTATCATTATCGCGATTGTCATCCTTGTTATGATCATCAAGTGACATTAAGTGCCTATGTGGTTGGACTTATATTAGTAGAGCTTTGTCAGTAGAGCTTTTTTGAGAAGAGCTTTTTTAAGAAGCTAGTTGATTATTGAGCTGTCAATTAAAAATATCTTTTTTGAAAGAGCTTCATACAATAGACGCTTTGGCAACATAAAAATAAAAAGAACTTTTATTAATTTTAACTATATTTTATTGTGTAATAAAAATTATTTATGCATATAAATAATATTTACAATATATTAAACAATATGCAATATATTAGGTTTACATTTGATTTGAAAGAATTAAACTACTATTAGGTCTTTCATGAATAGAATAGGTTTATATTTACTTTGCAATTGTTTGACAAATTTACTTCCATTTAAATTGTGACATCAATAATTTCATGCAAACACTGTTGTAAACTTTGAGGTTTCATAAATATGAAAACATATAAAAAAAGCTAAATAATATTATAATCCTAAAATAAATGTTCAAGTTGAGTAAATAGTTAAATACATAATAAATATGCATTTTATTGTAATACAAGAAGATTTGAAATATGTTCCCTCGCATCATTCATCTCGTTATTTTTTGGCTCGTCTAAATGATTTTCTTCAATGTCTTCATTTTCATTGATTTCTTCATTTGTAGGAAGTAATTCATCATCTTCATCATAGGGAGAAAAGTCTTCATCCTTTTGAACATTTAACCTTATAAAATTATGAATGGCCATTGAAGCAATTACAATTTTAGCTTGCTTTGGAAAAGAAAAATTGGGCATTTGACGTAAAAATTTCCCCCTATTTTTCCAAACACCAAATGTTATTTTGATTGTGCATCTTAAAGAAGAATGTGCATGATTGAATATTTCTTTTTTCTCTTTTGGAAGACTAGCATGTCAAAAATCAGGAAGATGATACCTCTCACCTTTGTGTGGTCCTAAATAACCTTGCATATAAGGATATCCTGAATCTACCAAATAATATTTTCCTACATTCTAAATTAAAAATAAATAAATAAAGAAGTACTAAATTATTAAGAATAAATAAAAATGTATAAATTTATCCATCACAAACCTGTAGGTGGATGAGGGAAGTGTAATATATTATTATGCAAAGTCTCCATAAAAATTCGAGCATCATGTGCAGTGCCTTCCCAACTAGCCCAAGCAAAAGTAAAGCACATATCAAAATCACATATAACCATTACATTTTGCGTAGGAATGCCTTTTCTCCCAATATATTTTATTTGATTGGACCTTGGAACTATAACTGGTATATGTGTTCCATCAATTGCTCCAATGCAGTCTTTAAAATAAGGCCAATACCTTCTATCATCTTTAATTTTGCTTGGAATTTCTCTAAAAGTTGGATCTTTTGGTTTTATGAAATCGATCAACATACGTGAAACAACCTTTAAAACTATTTCAAACGATCTAGAAATTGTTTCACCAGAATGTTGAAATCTTTCTTGAACCATTCTATTGCAAAGTCCATGATCTAAAGTGATCAAAAACATAGCTATAGCCTCTTTTATTGTTACTTCTGTACCTTTCTGTAATCCATATGACTCATTCAACAATTTACCTAATTTGATAAAAAAAATCCTTTTCCATTCTAAATTGTTGATGACTTATATTTCTATGGCCATTAAACATCTCCATTACAAACATCTATCAAGTATGAGGGGATGTTCTACATGGTTTTTTAATATAATATTTAATATAATGGTCTATGGTTAGTGCTACTCCAGTTTGAACTATATGCAAAATTTCTTTTTCAATCTCTTCATTATATTCATGATCATTGTCAGAATCATTTTCAGAAGATGACATCTATTTCAAAATATATTAAAAAATAAATAATAAGCTTATTGTATAACAAAGTAATATAGCAATAATCATAACACAATAATAATAAAGTACAATTTAATTCATTACAACAAAATTAACCAAATAGAAATCCAATACAACACATTACAAGTAGCAAATTCCAATACAACACATTACTAGTAGTCCAATATTAGTAACTAAATACATGTCTAATTCATTACAAAAATCACAATCATTTCATTTTCTTAAGCCGTTCGATTTGAAGATCAACATCCTTAAGCGCAACAAACATCTCATTATTTTCCTTCTTCAAAATAATTTGGTAGCTAACATAAACAGTTCACCTCCCCTTTCTATTTCATTTATACTTCATAAGATGTCCATCACCTCAGAAATTCCACAACCAGGTTCATCTCTTTTAATAGAGGTTACTGAAGTTCTACTCTCTACTACATCACATATACGGTCCAAATGTTTACATAGCCTTTCTATTGCCCCTGTTCTAGTATCATGTTTCTTTCTTTTTTTTCCCTTTGCCTTTTTTAGAAGTTCCTAGAGCTGGAGTTGATGAACCAATCTCATTATTAATATTTCCAATTTCTTGATTCACAGTAAAGTCTTCAAAAAAGTTATCATCAAGATCGGTATCAACTAGGCTTTCTCTAGATGGCACATAAGAATCATTTGGTACAAAACCTTAAGTAGGTGACTAAGCTCCTTCCCCTGTAGCTGCAACATCTTTAAATAAAATATTCAGCTATTCAATATGTTTCAAACCTTTAGTTCGAAATTTGGCAATCTTGAGATTTTCCTATAATAATATTATTTAAGTTATTAAACTATCAAGTAACATTAGAACATTATAAATCTAAAGCTTAAATCCTTACCTTCAATTTCTTTTCCCACTATTCGTCACTTGCATCAATAGTTTGATTAGTAGGATCCCATCCTAGTCTAGTTTCCTCATTTACTGAATTTGTCCAAAGCTGCCAATCCTTTTTTAATCCATCCCATTTATTCTTAAATTGTTTGTATTCATAATTTTTCTTAGTTTCATGAGAAAACTTTGAAACTATATTTTTCCATCAAATCTTGTTAAAGTGACAATTTGGTCGATTTCCAGCTAGTGTCTCTTCCACAAAAATTTTTGATTATAATTTCAAGAGTTCTATCATTCCACTCTGCTTTAACCTTTTTGTGCAATTTATCGTCACCTTGAATATCTTGACTTGGATTTGACATTTTCTATCTACAACAAAATCTCCACTGCATATAATAATGAATTAAGCAAGTATAAGAAAAAAAGCATAACCGTAGAAGATCAAGCACGTCAAAAAAGGTCGACGATAGAGTTGATAAATCATCAGAAAAGGGTCGGTAAAAGAGACAAACACATAAGTTTTAAAAGGGCAGTCATATCCAGTTTGATTAGCTAAAGGTAATTACAAGAAAAAGGAATGACATAAATGACGAGTAAAAAAAGGGGCTACT
The DNA here is from genome assembly GCA_027568955.1 of Erythroxylum tenue. Classification (NCBI taxonomy): domain Eukaryota; kingdom Viridiplantae; phylum Streptophyta; class Magnoliopsida; order Malpighiales; family Erythroxylaceae; genus Erythroxylum; species Erythroxylum tenue. The sequence goes on from JAOSBM010000008.1 coordinate 20,006,995, forward strand.
TATAGTTTTGATGAAAATCATATATAATCCTCTAAAGAAAAAGAAAGTGAAGATTTCATTTTCTAGGTTCATTGACTCAACACTAGCGCCCATGTATGAATATTAACTTGTACCACTAGAAAATATCGGTATCACTAAGAGACAAATGTTACATTTCAGATACGTTAAGTCTTGTATCACCTTCGCATAATTGCATACCCACGTCTATAGAGATGGACACCAACACCTTGCTAACTACGTAAATTACATAGAAAATGTCACACTAACATCAAGTTTTTGCAAGATCCTATGCACATCCTAACCAATGTATCCCTTGTTATTGGGTTTTATACAATGAATGTCATCGTATATGTCTCATAATCTAATGCATTATGAGGAATCCTAGTTAGTTAGTGATTTAATATGAAAGTGTCTATTAAGAACACTTCAACATCAAAAGAAAAGAGAATGTATTAGATTAACAATATCCTAATTATACTCAAACATAATGTATTAGATTAGCAATATCCTAATTATACTCTTTCCTCTACATATGTGAATCCAAACATCAAATAAGTACCAAAAGTATTATTCAAAAGAAAACTTTCAATGAGGGCAAAAAAATGAAACTCTACTAGACATTGTGTTACTACTGTTTGCAGTTGTATAGCTCACTATTAGTGTTTTCTTTCACCACACTAACACAACACCTAATAACCATTTAATCACTGAAAAAAAAGAGAAAGCTAATAACAACCAACAACTATATAACACTATTAAGTGGACAAACGTACTCAATGTCAAGTCCGGCATTCATTAGGAAGAAATAATCTAAACTTCCAAAATTTCCCTTCTAATCTAGAGATATTCATTGAACTCCTGTGAAATACTCAAATTACTCAAAATGTTAAATTTTTAGCTTAGAATAGTGTAATACATGTCAACCATACAATGTTATTTACAGAAACTAATAGTCTGAGGCAACTGGTTGTAGGCTGTGGAAGGTGCAACGAAGATGAATCTGTAAATAACATTGTATGGTTCAATCTCTTATTCTCTTGCTTTCGAAGAATGGTCGATTAAACGTTAAGTCGATTCATCCCTATCCTACATCTCTCTTGGACTAGTACAAGAAATCTCGAAGATTCAGAGTAAGAATCTGAAAGCTTATTTTGACCATTACTCTATTTTCTAACATTTGAACGTGTACCAGAAACCAATGGATGTGGGGGAGCTTGACCTCATAAATCAAGTTAAAAAGAAAAAAGAAGAAAAAGGGGAACCACAAGATGAAAAATTTAAAAAGTGTCACCTCTGTTTTTTTATAATCATTTTTTTACATTTCAGTGTATGGAAAGTAGTAAGCATTGGCCATTTTTAAAACCATCTGACTTGGTCGGTGTGAATTCGAAATATAATCAAACAATTGACATACAACAAGTCATTTATTACAGAGAGTTGAAGGTGACCTCAACAAGCCGAGCGTCGAGCTATGGACTCAATCAAGCAACAAACAACAAATGCCTGGTGATTGCATTCCAAGAAGGAAAAGATGAACTGCAAACGTCATGTGATAAGGAGTATGAACATAGGTCTACAGAATTGGATTACAGGATAATTAGAAAAGTATCATCTGTCGTGGGTAGAAAGACTAATCGGAGATACATCAATCTCATTTCTCAAAATACAATCATACATTAGCGAAAAAACGATTTGCCCATAAGGTCATGACAATTATAAGATTGATCCAAAAAATAGATCTCACTTAGACCTAAATACAAATTACTCAGAATGCTACACAAATCTTCTACACCTCACAGCAGTTCATATAAGAACAAAAATGAAACCAACAGATCGAGAAATGGAAGCAACTAACATCAGAAAAAAATGAAACTAACAGATCGAGAAATGACAAAAAAGAAAAATAAAGCAAGTACTCGAAATGAACCGAGTAAAGATGGGTTATCTGTGTTCCTTGAGAAATCGGTGGTCATTTTTGCCCCTGTGAAGATCGATTTGCAAACAACTGCGAAAGATCTACGATAAACGTAAATGTTAGATATATTATAACTGTAAATGACGAAAAAAAGTCTACTAAAAAAAAGCTAAAATGAAGGATTTTTTGTAAAAGCTCCAAATTTGAGCTTCTTAACAAAATTGTATTTTAGCTTCTAAAAAACCAGTTTTATTAAAAAAATATTTTTAGATTTTACAGCCAAACACTCATTTTTTTAAAAAAATAGTTAGTGAGAAAAGTACTTATTCACTCTCTAAAAGTTTAACCAAACAGGCACTATGGTTCAATTTTTAGAACCTCCAAAGTACTTTTTTCACCGCAAAAGCTATTTTAAGAAAAAAAAAAGTGTGTGTTTAGCCTAAAACTTTAAAAGCACTTTTAAAATAAAAATAATTTTTAAAAAATCAAAATCCAACTTTTGCAGAAGCTAAAATTTGGAGCTTAAAAAAAAAACCCAAAATTTCAGCTTTCAAGTAGATAAATTTGCGTCACATACGTAAATAACAAATTTTAGCCTTTTCGTTTCTATGGTTTTCTTCTTTATTCACTCAAACACGACTCATCTTCTCTCACGACGTATGCGATACCCAAGGCTTGTTCCTCCTTCAGCTGTTGGTGGGAGTGTTGACGCAGCTTTCCCCTTCTTTGGCTTGGTTCGGGTAATTGTGGCCGTCGCTCCGTCTCCTTTCTTTTCCTCCATATCGTCGACCACCGCAACCTCCACTGCCGCAGCAACCGCCACAACGATGGAGCAAGTTTTCCCAAATTTCGGCTCTTTTTAACCGTAGAAGCCGACCCATTTGCCGGAAACTCTGTCTCCACCACCAGCACTTATAGCAACAAGTGGACAGCGCGCAAAAGACTTGGGCTTGAAATTGAAGGAGAATGAGAGAATAGAAGGGGTTAGGTCTTGTGAGTGTACAGATGAGGCGGCGTACGTTAGCATCAGAGATTGGGGACTTGTAGCAGAAGCCATTGTTGCTCACTTGAAGCTTCTACGTCTTGGGCTTGTGAGAGCAAAAAGTTTTTATAGTTACAGCCTACGAGAGAGCCTCTCAATTCATTATCCTGAGGGTCTAATAGAGAGTGTGTGCACGCACGTACACTTGTTATGGTATAAAGTATAAACTTAAATTTTTAGCATCACCAAGAATCGCAGCATAAATAATTTTATTATAAAATAAAATATAATTAAAATTAAATTAATAAAAATATTTTTTATTTTTATGTTGCCAAATAATTTATTGTATAAAGCTCTTTTAAAAAAAATATTTTTTTAATTAACAATTAAACAGTCAACTGAATTTTAAAAAAAGCTTTTCTCAAAAAAGCTCTACCGATAAAAATTCTATTAATAAAAACTCAATTAATAAAAGTTCAATTAAACGGATCCTAAGTCCGAAAACAACTGGAGCACCAATAGCGAGTAGGCAATTCCCTCTTGTGATGAACGTAGACACAATCGTGAAACTCTTTGCCACCTTTATGTCTAGAATAGGATGTACATTAGGTCACTTTACTAAGGCCTGACTCTAGCTTCTAGTCCTCAATTTCTAAACTCTCCATAGAACAATATAGTCTCAATACTCTAGTTCCATCACAACCACCTGTCGGGTATTATAACATGTAATATGTCATGTCACTCTTTATGAGTAATGTTCTTGCGTATGAACTTTATGGCCCGCCAAGATAAGTCTATGTTGGGGTTTTTGAGTCCTCTAGATCACCATCTCTACTGACGTCGCAAAGGTGAAATAAGAATACACTTCATTCTTCTTAGCTCTGGCGGCCATTCGTAATTATTGTGTTGGCCTGACTGTCTAGAGCTTCCCTTGCCATAATATAAACACCACAGGCCCATTGCTGAATATGAAATCTGTCATCCTATGAATATGATATTTTATATAGAATTGAGGACTAAGCTAGATAAACACTGCATCTTGGCGTCCATTAATTGGCCACCGCTAGAAGCAGACGAGTCATTCTAGAATTCATCGATAATTGACTCCTATTTCTAAGGACATTTAAACATCATGCATTTTTAATAACTTCCTTGTCAAAGTAGAGGGTTTCAATGAGGCAATATTGGTAGGCCTCTCCACTCAATTCTCTAGCTCTAAACAATATATTTGTTGCCAAAATCTCAAAAGCTATTAAGTTAAAGCAGAAAAACTGAAAGCCACAAAGTTTCCTAACAATAAGCAACATTGGATAAAGCTAAATATAATCTACTGGTCGCTCAATTTCTACTTTCCTTTAATCCCAGTTACTCTAGGATCTTTCGAAAAGAGAAGTTAGACTTGGAGAATTATTTAAGAGCTGTGCAAAATCACTCATCTCTAATTCAATAAAGGGCTAGAATTTTATTTGTGTTCTTCCTATCTACTAGGGAATTAGAGAAGAACTTGGTTGCTCTGTCCCCCTCTTTAAGCCAATTAATTCTAGTCCTTTTTTGAATTAGAGATGAGTGATTTTGCACGGCTTCTATTAACAGTGTGGATGGGAAACTTCTTACAGATCAGGATAACATTATGGAGGAGGCTCTTAAATTCTGTAAGGGGCTTCTTGGTTTAGACCAAGGCTCTTCATTCTTTCTGGAAACTCTCTAATCTATCATCACCAATAAAATTCCAACTGAAGCTTCTAAAACAAATTTTAAATGAGGAAATTATTGCGACAATCTTCTCTCTGAATGGGATAAAGGCCTTAGGGTTGGATGGGTTTAATGGTTATTTCTATAAGAAAACTTAGTCTATCACCAGTCTATGGTTACAGAGGCAATTCATGAGTTCTTTAACAAAGGAGTAATCCTGAAGGAATTTAACAAGACTTTTCTCTACCTAGTTCCTAAAATTACAAATCCCTCATCCTTTAGAGACTTTAGACCAATCTTTTGTACAAATTTCATCTATAAAATTATTGAAAAGATTTTAACAAACATATTGAAAGGGTTACTCGGATCAATTATTAGTGATAATCAGAATGCATTCATGGAGAATAGGATCATTAGGAATAATATTCTAGTTATCCAGGAACTCTGATACATTAGGAAGAATTCTCCCCTGTTAAGATATATTTTAATAAGGCCTTTGATTATGTTAATTGGTCTTTCATTTTCCATGTTCTTAAGGACTTTTATTTCCCGATATCTATACCAACTGGAACAAGGCTTGTGTTTTCTCTACAACCTATTATGTATTGGTTAATGGCACCAGTTCAGAGATTATTAAGGAGAGTAGAGGAATTAGACAGGGGACCCTTTGTCCCCCTATTGGTTTATTCTTTATACAGAAGTCATATCCCAACTATTGAAGCATAATGTCTCTAATAATCTGAATTTCAAGTTCCATTCCAGGTGTAGAAAGATATCTCATACTCTTTGTTTTGTAGATGACTTGGTTCTATTCTCTAAAGCTCATACAAAATCAGTTAAGCTATTGATGCCATTGAGTTTACTGGATGAAGTATAATATTATCATCAATGCATTTCTCTTTATGCCACCTCATATCTATGGTTGTTTTTGTCGATATAAAAAGTATTTGTAATCATGATTTAATCGGAAAGTATCAAAGGATTTTATTTGGTATCTTTTTCCCTCTCCCATCATCCACCTGCCACCTTGATATACCACAAATAGGACACTCCTAAAGATCTTTACTTTCCTTCCAAAAAAGAACACAGTCATACTTATAACCATGAATTGAAATGTATCCCAATCCAAGGTCCCTTAATAGTTTCTTTGCATCATAGTAAGATTTTGGCAACTTGTGTCTAAAAGGTAATGTATCGTTCAGTAAGTCAATTAACATGTCAAAGAACTTGTTACTCCATTTATTATAAACTTTCAAATGCAATAACTGAACTTTGGTTCTCCTACATCACAAACTTAAAACACTATGAGGACTTTTGTCAAACCTTATGGGCAAGTAATTTTCAACTCAAGAGCACAAAAAATAGTCTGTTTTTCCTTCTTTTAACAACAATAACGTAACTTCTCCTCCACTCAACCATTATCATCACCAATAAATGCAAACATATCGACAACAAACTCAAAACAGAACACAAAACCATCGAACCAATATCGACTTCAATGGAATTTCTGAAAATCCAATCAACAGTACTCACCAAATGAAGAGTGCAAGTGCACAGAGAAGATTCTTTGCTGTTGTTCGAGGTAGAGGAGAAGATAGGACACATAGAAGATGTCGGTTTTAAAAAAATGAAGGAGAGAAGGGGGCAGTGGTCTTCAAGGGGAAAGGAGAGAGGGGGCAAGCGTCTGTGTTTAAACAGACGGTAGGACCACGTCGTTTGTCATCCCATAAACGACGTCATCGTAGGGTCTGTTTAATTTTTCTCATCTGGTACATTTGGTGATGAATCTACATTTCGTCGCCAAATGTAAAACGTTTGCTACGAAAATAAAATAATGTCGCAAATTGTATAACATTTTGCTACCAAAATGATAAATCGTTGCCAATTCTAAACGTTTTACCATTTTCCGATGGTCAAAACTATCGTCGCCTATCACTCCAATTCACTACCAATTATACCAAATGTGGCCAAAACCCAAGCATTTTCTTTACATTATTAATTTTCTTAATTGATTAACACTGGAGGGTTTTTGCGACGAAGTAAGTTTAGTCACAGAAGACTATTTTCACAACCAACCACCACACTTAGTCCCAAATGGTAGACAATTTGCTACCAAATTTCCATATCATCGCCCAAAATTAAAGTAATATCTTTACTTTCTTAATTTTCTTAATTGATTAATATATATGAGGTATTCCTAATACATCATATAAAATGTTAAATTAATCTTCTCAGTTATATATGCAATTGTTCTTCATTTGCTTAATTTTTGGCAATGACTAATTTTTAATTTTAATTTGTTATAAATAGTTTTCTAATTACATTACAATGTGTTGTTAAATTATTATAATTTATTTTTTAAAATTATAATAATTAAAATGTATAATTTTTTGAAATACACTTTTCGAAATTATAATAATTAAAATCTATAATTTTCTGAAAATTAAGGGTCAATAAATTAATTTTGAAATAGTTTTCAATTGAATAATTTAATTTTTAATTCAAATTATGTTTTATTTGGAATAGGAAAATAAATTTATTAAAAATTATTTATGAATCTGTAGGCTTTGGTGACGAACCATGTATTAGTCGCTATATCTGACGTTTGTCGACCGAATACAATAGATCGTAGCAGATTAATTTATAGTACTTCCAAACAACTACAGTAAAGAAGAAACGACATCGTTTATCTAAAAAAGAAAAATGATGTTGTTTTGTCTTAGGTTTTCAATGACAACCATAATAAAAGGCTACTCCATTCTTGTTCAAGCCGTCAACATTTCTCAAAGTCTTCTCTTCTGTTTGGGTTATGTATTGTGGTCATCACCGTCAAAGAACCATCATTAACTAAATTGGTATCGTTTTTTATTTATTTTCATTAACGAAGTTGTGCTAAGTTTAACTTATACCCTTAGGTGTTTATTGTGAGTTCTTAATTATGCATTTGATGTATGAGTTGTGTTTATGGTTATGTTTCAAAGATGATTTACTGTTTGCCTTTGTTATTTGTATATGGGTTGGCTTCTTCTGAATGACCTTTAACGCTTCCTTTATCAAAGCCTCGTAGCTATTTGATGAAAGGTCTTCAAGAGTATTTTACTTTTATTCATTTCCGTTAATAATAATATATACCAATATAGATAATACTATATTTATTTACATCAAGAACATAGTTATGTCTATTCTACTTTAAATTCTAAATTTTCCATGTGATACAAACTACAAAATAGATTTCTAAAATTTTAGTAAGGGTAACTTTCATATCATTAGGCACATTGAAGATGTATAAGTGCTAAACTAGACTACTTTCACTTATCATCGAAATTGGAGTTGAACATATCATTATTTTATTCTAAATCGGCATTTGCAGAATATACCTCTTAACATTATTAATCAAGGAATGTCGACATGACGACTAGTTCGAGATGGTACTAATTAATTTTGTTGGGAGGAATGTGGAAAATTTGTCCCTAGTAAAGAAATAAAAAATGCAAAAGAAACTCCACTTTATACAGTAATGATCGTTTGCCTTCCATGGCTAATCTTCTACTTCAAGGTGTTTAGTATCATCCGAACAACGTCACTTTCCTTATAATGTGCATCTCATTTCCTATTATGAAGCTATTATATATATTCACACTTGATGGTATATACTACATGTTGTTTTAAGCTTCCTTGAATCTCGAACATGACATGTATGCCCATGGAGGCGGGTGCTATGTCACAACAGTTCGTAAAGGATTAGGAGAATCGGTTGATGTAGAAAATTCATCAATTCCATAGACTTTGTCTGGTCATTCACGTATACATGTCACTCCAATTTCTGTTCGTTTAACGGTTTACTATTATGAAAATATCTAAGTCCTATACTGATTGTGTTTTAGGTAAACCGTTTCATACTGGCAGTTCAATCGGAGAACTTGTCTTTCATACTAAATTTGGCGACCCATTCACTATATCCTCTATAAGTTTAGCTATAGTGGAAATTTTGTTGCAAGAAGGTGTGAACAAACCTACACCTGAGGGAATAACTATCACTGTTCCAATTGGTGCCTTCGAACGTGCAAGGACTCTCCTTGGAAATCCAGACATCAGGAACTCATTCACCTTTACCAACTCTTAAGTCACTTGGATTCCAAAAAAATAATTATATCATTGTCATTTATCGATGCAATCAACTGGACCTAGCTTTAAAGTTGATTTATTATTGTATCTGTAAGAATTTATCAAACAACCTCTCTACTTTTTAGGGGTCATGCTGTGTACTATTGAGTGTGGACTATTATTATTCTTGTACTATGACTGTAAGAATTGTTAACCTTCTATATGTCATATAATTATATTGATACAATTATTAAAATTTTTATAACTAATTTTTGCACTGTTACTAATTATTAATGATTAATTAATACAACTGTTTAACACTTAAAATTATGTTGTGTGTGTTTTTCAACAACACATTGTAAACATTCAAAACAAATCTACAATAAAACATATCTTAACTATGATAGATTATAAATATTTTAGTTTAACAATTTTGAAAAATGTGAACCCTTTGGCGATGATTTGGCAAATGTTCACCAAATGTGTTGCAAATTACTGTGAAACTTTTTGGTGATGCTTTTTGAAAATCGTCACCGAATGTGGACCTTTTCGTGACAATTTCATAAAATCATCATTGAATGTCGACCATATTTTCAAAATTCATCACCAAATGGTAACTTTTAGCGACAATGTGAAAAATATAGCAAAAAACACGTAGCTAAATGTCTACGAATCTTTGGTGGCGATTTCTCAAGTTCATCATCGAACGCCTTTTTAGTGACGATTTTACCTAATCGTCACCAATTGTGCCCTTTAGTGACGATTTTATAAATTAGTCACCAAATGTTTACCAAATTATGGTGAAGATTTTTGAAAAATGTCACCAAAAGTTCATTTATCGACGAACATCAAAAATCTTCACTTAATGTGGATCATTTTGTGACAATTTTTGGTATTTGTCATTGAATGTTCACCATTTAAGGACGATTTTTGTAATTCGTCACAAAATATTGATCTTTTTGTGACGCTTTTGTAAGTAGTCACTAAAGGGTTAGTTTTAAGGACGATTTTCGCAATATGGTCACATATAACGACATTTTTGAAACGTTGCAAAAAAAAAATGCAGCTAAATGTCTACTTTTTTGTAGTGTTAATTGAACACAAAATTTAATTCTACACTACATCTCTCTTACATATATCCTGAAAAGATTTAGAGGTTTCCTTTTTGTAACTTTTTCTCGAGGATGGTGGCATCTTCGCCATAGAGCAATTTTTTCTTTTAATTTCATCCACAACCATTAATGACATAGTTGGGCATGACTTAACGTTTTTAGTACGAATGGATATTCAAAAATGTTGTGAAAATTGTCCAATCATTTGTGAAATGCCCTTATCATGGGTTCGTCTGGCTCAGCTTACTTATGTCCAATTTCGTAATAATAATAATAACAACTTAATGAAAATTCTGTTAAACATACTCCCTCCGTTTCATAATAAGAGTCGTTTTAGATACATTTTAATTATTCAAAATAAGTGTCATTCTTGACTTTGTATGTATGTTTATAATTTTTCTTCCAAAATTAACCTTTCATTTCTCTCTCATCTTAATTATACAGATCACAATTTCAAGACAATTTAAATTGTCTCACATGTTAATTTCTCTCACATGATAAGGGTATATCTATAATTTCATTAGCTTTCTTAATAAACGTGTATTTTTCTAAAACGACTCTTATTATGAAACAGAGGGAGTAATATTTTAGCAAGATTTTGCTAAACACCAGATTTTAGGAGGTTGTAGTTTTAACTTAGGTAGGTGCAACTGATTTCCTTTTTGGATTTCATATGACCCTCTACTAATTTTATGAAAAAATTTATATACGAGGAAGAAGAAAAGGAAAAATTAATAAACCAAGATCCGGACATTAGGGTTATATCATGGGTTAACATAATTAGCGAGTGAATCGATGAAAAAGTCAAAATCATACTCTGAATGTAGTTTTCTAGTTTAACTTGTTACAGCATCTACGAATCGCACATTCTCTTGAAACATGACTGATTATTTTACACCTGTTACGTTCGCCAAAACAAGATAATGCCGTGCACATGCCTTGTAGATCGATCCTTGTATCGTATATTCCATTAATTAATTAGCTCAAGATTAGCATTGTTGATCTCTTATATTCTAATCTATACAAAAAACAGATTTCGACACTACAAGAAAACAAGGCATTTTGCGACGTTTTTAAAACGTCACAAAATGTCAAAAAACGTCGCAGAATGTATTC
>JAOSBM010000008.1:20102461-20113890 GCA_027568955.1 Erythroxylum tenue
AACCTTGAGGTCATGGGTTCGAGTCGTGGATTCAACCTGTGACCAAAGAGGACAATACTGATTAAGGTTGTGGTCGCATGCAAACTTGAAGTATGCGGGGCTCCCACTAGTCCTGTTAGATTGGGCTTGAGTCCGCCCCGGTACGCAAAACACGGGCCCAACAAGATGCCTCGTCCAATTGACGGGACGATCGTTCAAGACTCCTAGCGGTTTTCTTCCTCTTGAGCGGTCGTTTCACCTCTTCCTCCAAAGTCGCTCGGTCCTCACTCTCCCGTCGGACCGGCAACGATGCAGGCTCGTCAGGTCGGTCCTTATTAGCCGAAAGAGCCAGCAACGCCGTAGACTGGTCAGGCATCGTCGGCTGAGCGACGTCTTGGCCGACCGCCGCCTCCTCCCTTTGCTCCTTTGCCCTCAAGGAAGACCTAGGCCCTCTGCGCTGGCCTCTAGAACTGGAGGACCTGGCGAAATCCTTGAGCTTTGCCATGGCTGCGCAATTATAGAAACAGTTTAGAAACCGAAACTAATACTTATGCACACAACAAATAGTTAAACCACGAGGAGTCAACCAGGAGGGGCAGTTTCCTCTTCTAGCCCGCTAATTCGAGGAGGGGGATCGATTAAAAATGAGTCGGTCGATGCCCCTCCACGATACCCCAGAATAAGACTGTCAAAAATATACTGACCGAGCGCCTGAATCCGATCGATTGCTTCCTGTTCCTCTCTAGTAAAGGACAAATTAGAAATATCATTCCACCGCTCAGTCAGGGGTATCTCTACGGCCTGGACTCAAAAGTAGATCCTGGGGGCCTCACAAAGAAATACTTCGTTCTCCACGCCTTGATTGCCGAAACTGTTCCAGCAGAACGATACCGTGCATCCCTATACTAAAAATGAGGGACCCCGGCCCCAGCACTTGAGTTCTAGTTCATCCTCAAAAAATGACGCAGGACACCGACCGATGGTGGATACCTGAAATAGTGGCACAGCAAAGCCAGGCCATTGATGAACCTCTAACCATTCGGAGGAATCTGGCTCGGCCTTAACTGGTAGTCGCAGCATACCACGTCAACGATAGGGGCATACGGAAGCTTCATACCGCCGACTGAGAAAAAGTTGTCTGACATAGCAAAATAACCCCCCAGATTGCTATAAATTTGCTCGTTCTTCCAAGCCAACCTGGGCCCCCAGGACAAAGGAATATTATGCCTGATGATCGATCGGTTCAACTCCCTCTCCGTCATCGTTGATTCGTCTCCCGGCGGCTCCTCAACGACCGACCCATCTTTTCGGTCACTCGTCGTGACTTCCTCATTTCCCCTCGTCTCCAACACGTCCATCGCTTCCGCCATTATTTCAAGCGGCCCGACTATTTGTAAACTCTGGGCCACATCCAGTCCTTCTTTAAATCCCGCAGGCGTTTGCGAGGGAGGCCGGTGAGGAGACGGTATAGAAGGGGAGGAATTTGACGATATGATTGCAAAAAAGAAATTTATAGGTTAAGGAGAGGAAAGAGGACGTACTTAATTTGGTGACTGAGGTTTGGGATTTGAACGGCGATGAAAAGAAAACTCCAATGGCTGTACGAACAAAGAGATGAAGAATGGGGAGAACAGAGACTGGAGAATCAAACACACAGAAAGAGAAGAAATGCGTCAAACCCGAGCATTTATAATAGAGACCAGCTAAACGGGCGTTCCAACCAACGTCGAACACGTGGTGAAATTCAAGCCGAAGTTGGACGCGTGGCACGATCGGAGCTGTGGCGAATTAGGGTTGTCAGAGACCCGGAGCGGCGCTACAGTTGAAAGGACGCACATGACAGCTGCCATGACAGCTGCACAGCGGTTACAGAAACACTTCATTTCAAATTTTAAAAAATTCGCCAGCGGATGTGTACCGTAAGTAATGATTAGACTTAGTACATTACAAAAGTATCCACGTCCGATCGATCGGCCCTATTACAAGTTGTTATGCATTAAGCGTTCATGCCCGATCGGTCGTCCCATCACGAGCTGTCGATCGGGCCTATCACGAGTTGTTGAAAAAACGAGTCACACAATTCTCATGTATTCCTTCGACTCCATGATCAGACTCGAGGAGTAGGGGACTTATGGTTGGGTCGGTCATGCTAGGCCCAAGCCCTGGCATAAAACGATATGTGGGCTGATCGGCCCATTCCCAGACAATGACCTAAATCTAACAGGAATTTCTTGTATAAGGTATTACCTCACCATGAAACAGGTACGAGATTAGAACCCTATTCTTCCCTGTTCACGTAGCCATCAAAACCCTTACCAAAAGACTAACTTGAGCATCAGAAGGGCTTGCCGGTATTCAACCCCCGGCGTGCCTTTATTGTTTTGCAGGTATCTTCCAGTTGAAAACACTCGGACTCATGGATACAAATAACGGCGTCCAGTCCCATCAGAATCAGACAGAACCAATTATGATTTCTATGTATTGATGTTGTTTTACCTATTTTCTGTAATCTGCATCACTTTTATATTATCTCATTTGCATGTGGGTCTACCGAAAATAACCTCTCTACTATATAAGGGTAAGGCTACGTACTATCAAACCTCTCCAGACCCCGCTTCAGTGCGGAACTTCGAACTTAGTATGATGATGATGATGATGATAGAGTCAAATGAAGGACCATTAACTTGGTTAATATTTTTTTGATTATAAAGCATATATATAGTAAATTTATGTTTAAATTTTAATTTTGAATTTTCTATAAATGAAAAAGATATCAACTCTATTAAAAAAAAGTTTACTCTATATATATGCTACCTTTTTGTTTTTATTCTTTTATAGCAACTAAAATTTCAAAAATTAGTACTTTCTTATTTAATGTTCGAGGGTTACTCATATTCTAATCAAAGGAATTATTTTTCTTCTATTACCAAGTGTTAGAAAATAACAACTACAATAATAATATTTCAATAAAAATCTCACTAAAATGTGAATTTTAGAAAGGTTTAATAGTACATAATTTTATCCCTAATTAGTATAAAAATTGTTTTTGAATAACCCAAAAAAAAGAAAATAATAAATATTAAAATACAAATACAAATACAAATAAACAAACAATAATATTAAAAATACAAATAATAATAATAACTAATAAATATAATATAAGTAATAAACTAATAATACAACAAAGAAATAAAAGTTGTAATAAATAATAAATAAATGATAAATAATGAGGAGTACGGGCAGGAGAGGAAGATGGCTAAGAATTATTGAAAGAGTTCGAGAACAACCTTATAAAGAAATAGGGAAAAAGTAGAAACTATTGAAAGAGTTCGAGAACAACCTTATAAAGCAGCAAGAACAGAACAATGGAGTTTGGGTCTCGACAGGCCCAATTCATGTCTATTCTCTCCCAGGTGTTTGAACTTTGTATAGCTTTTGACAACACTACACTAGCTGCCCTTCTCTAGGGTTCCGTTTCCTTCAATTTTTGGTTGTTCTCTCTCTAAGGAGCGTCCTTTGCGCTCTGTTTTTCTTCTTCGCCATCTGCTATTATCTGGGTATGCTTTAAATTTCTTTGATTCAGTGCTATTGGATCTTAACCCTCACGCATGTGTATTAGTATTTGCTTATACTTCTTAACTTATTTAGAGTGTATGAGATTCTAAACTAATGGATTTAAGCTGTTTTGGTCGATCAATGGGATCTCCAGATCCTGCTTGAACTCATTTCGTTGATTTTATCGCAACCATCCTGAACGGCTTGTCGTAACCATTTCTGAATGGCTTTCTTTGTTGGTAGAGATGGCTGGCAAATATTGTGAAGATGTTTCGATCAGTAGATATTTGCATTTGAAGGGCGCATTTTTTCTTGTCTAATTTGTATTCCCCGAGATTTCTACTTTGTTTTAACTACTTCCGAGGATTTTATGTGACTCTATGATAGATCCTAACAAGTCAGCATCTTCCCCAACATGTTGTACTACCAACACCCAAATCTTATCAATTATTGCTCCCAGCAGTCTAGGTGACACATTTGTGTTTTGAGCGATTGATACAGTGATGTAATGTTCTTATGTTTACAAACGTGTCATGATTATATATTTATATTGTTGTTGTTGTTGTTAAATACTTGATCTACTATGTTATCGCATAACATCTGCGTCAATATTTGATGGGAATATTCATTATTGTTGCTGAGCATTGACATACTTCTGATAACACACGAATCATTCTGCATCTCGTCCTTATAGATAAAAGGAGTTGCGCATGTTGGGTTAGAAAATTTCAAAACTAGATTTGCGATTCAATTTTCCAAAATTTGGTGTGTCAACTTTATTTGTTTGCCATTTATGTCTTTCAAATGACTAAAGTAGAAACTTATGTTGGTGCATAACAGCAAGTGAAATAAGATGGTTAAAGCATATGCACAAGAGCATGTTTATGAGCATCCCTGGGAAAGAGTAACTTCTGCTTCTTGGCGCAAGTATACTGACCCTGAGAACAAACGCACTCTATCCCATATTCTTGAGGTTGACACTTTGAACAAAAAGCTTGATTCTGAATCAGGAAAGCTTTATACAACTCGGGCAATCACATTGCATGCTCCAGGACCATGGTTCATTCGCAAGATTGTAGGCCAAGATATATGTCATTGTGTTGAATCAACAGTTGTTGATGCCCAAACACGTTCTATGCAACTTACAACCCGTAACATCAGTCTCCAGAAGTTCATAGAGGTCGAAGAAAAGATTCGTTATGAGCCTCACCCAGGTAATCCGAGTTGCTGGACATTATGTAGGCAAGAGACTAGTATACGTATCAAGCCATTGTCAAAATTGGCATCAATGGCTGAGAAGATAGAGCACCGATGTGCGGAAAAGTTCATGCAGAACAGTGTTAAAGGTAGAGAGGTGATGGAAAGAATTTGCAAATATCTTGAAGCTGAAAGGAGTGGGATTTCCCTGTAATTTTCACATATCAATTCTTGTAGTTTTAGTGCTACTGCTTTTGGCTTTAGGGGGTCTTCTATTTCGAAATAATTAGGCAATGTAACAAACAACATATATGGAAGGAAAACCTTTAACGGTCAGGAGGTCGTGCTAAGTTCTACATATCGTAAAACATGAACTGGACATCTTGTTCTGATGTTTTCCCTTCTACTACAATCTTTAGAATAAGGATGTTCGTTTGGAATGTATCTCTTTCGGTTACTTCAGTTGGTATACCTGTAAATGGCAGCGTTTACGTTGTGGTGATCGGAATTGCATATGGTTACTGCTTGTCGAGCATGTGCTTTCAAGATGCAAGAGCTGAGAATTTGAGGCTTATCATGTCTCGGAATTAACTGCAACAAGGAATTGGAGATATTTGTATGTATGATGAATTTTATTTTGACATTCTCATTAATATTTGTGAGCTCTTGAGATAGGAAGGTACTCCTCCTGTACTTAAATGTCATATTAAAGGAAAAATAATTATTTGTAGGCACCTTCAAAACCTTCTACTCGTGGTTAAAAACAGCTAAGGAAATGTTGTGTTTGCTCTCGGAGGATTGTATTTAGGTGTGTTTGAGCCTAAGATAGCAGAAGCTATAGCTTGTTATTCTCTTCTGTCCTGGGTTGATTTGCACCTCCATGGATCGTGTTCTATTGCAGTGGATGTTCAGGAAGTCTATTACTCTTTTCAATCATCTATAGAAGACTCGTCTGATTTTGATAAGATTATAGATAATTGCTTAGGTATTCTTAAGCGTAAAACTGATGTTTCTGTGCGTTGGATTAGTAGGTACTATAATGTCGAAGCTCATGAGTTAGCTCGACACTCTTATTTGTATGCTCCATTTATGGTTTGAGATTATTATCGTACCTTTGATTAATAAAAGGTCTATCTTTTCTATTAAAAAAAACATTCAATACATGACACATTCATTATTCTATGCAAAGATCTAATTTAGTGATTATCCTTATTTATGGTATTAATTTAGTCTTAAACACGTTAGGAATCTGACTCCATTAAATTTAAATCCACCTTAAAATTGATATACCTATCGTGTGTATTATATTATTTATGTGGAGGGGTTAGACGTAGACCACTAGCAAAATGGGGTTTTTTAGTCACCAAAGTAGGGAGTAAAGCAGAGGTTATTGGCTCCAACACGACTGTAAATAACGTACAAGAGGCGGCTAACGGTGTTAGGGAAGAGTATAAGCCAAATGCAAATTGATTTTTCATGATCATATTCGGCTTTAAGCAATCATACTTACAAGATTGGTAAGATCATCTAATCATTAACAAATTAATCAATCGATAAAAATGATGAAAAGATAAATTGCATACAAGATCCGAAGACAAACTGACAATAAATCTATGAAATTAAAGTGATAAAGGTTTCAAACTAAAATCACATCATAAAACAACAGCAATAATAATAATAACAACAACAATACACAATAGAAATTTTGTTGATACACGAAATTTAGAGAGATCCAATAATAGGCAGACTAAATTCTCGTCTATTTTTTAATACAAATTGTGTGTGTGTGTGTGTGACACACCACACTTAACTACTCATAGAAATCAAACTTCAATAAAATTATAGTTTAACAATGATTTTTAAACTTTAGAACTCTTCTATCATCACGCGTTTCTATTTCATGTAACTTTTGTCTCTTATAAAACTTTCAAAATCTAGAAGGATATTTAAATCGCACACAATCTCCTACACAGACGTGTGTAGTGATCATGCCCCTCGATACTCGATATTTTGGAGATATTTTGGAGATACACAGTCATACTAACTTCACACATGTATGTCTATCTTCAAACGTCGTCTTTCAACTCGTACATAGTTACAGAATCTTACATGTTCATCCATATGATTGTGTCCACCATTAATGTGCTGCAAAAATAACTTCCAATCATTAATTTCTACCTTAAATCCCCGATCTTCATTTCTTTTGACCCATAAAGACAATTAGCTGCCTCAAATATGCCCAATCTTAATTCCTTTTGATCCATGAAGACAATTAACACTTTCGGGGTCTAAAGTTAGTAGAATTAGCCTAGAAAACATGTTTAAAATGAGGCTTGACCTATAACATTCTTCCCCTCCACTCCATTTAGGAGGAAAAATCATCCACCACATTAATCACGTGAAATTTATCTATCGAGCTTACTACAAAACTCAAGATTGCTCTCGGGAGCCACCTTCGTCAATATGTCTGTACCATCTTGACCAAATAATTAATCTCCTCTTATATTGCTTTCAACCAAGGGTTTGTCTCTGACAGAGTGAACTTCTTGAAAATTTTATAGCTCTCCCTTAATAGTAACTTAGAGATATTCTAAAATCAAGTATCTAGTTGAAGGCTTCTTCACTTTAATTAACCTTTGAAATTAGACTTCTTCCAACACTTAACCAGTAACTCCTCTTACTCATAATACTCATGGACCTCATTTACATCATCCCCAAGATGTGACTCATGCGAGTCATCTCCATTAGATTTCATCTGGTCATCACCATCCTGTGCCAACTAATATCCTTCTCCTTCTTCACATGTAGGTTGATCAATGATAATAGAAACAAGCATAGATTATGCAGTACTGTAAGACAATTCATTGGAAGGAGTCTTGTCTTCTTTAATGAGATATGTACCCATCTCATACGCATTAAAGAGTATGTAATTGCTTATGGCTACCTTCTACTTTTGTTTGTAAAGCCTGTAGTCAAACTTCTCATTTCCATATCCACAAAATATACAAGGAGTAGTCTTCGAATCCAACTTTGATCTCTACTCCTTTGGCATATGCTTAATTGCTTTGCATCTGAACACCCTTAGATGCATATAAGTTAGATATTTCCCTTTCCACACTCTCTTGAAAATATCAAGATCTAATGACACTAAGGAGTTCTATTGATCACATAAATAGCAGTTCAAACCACCGCACCCCAAAATGACTTTAGTAGCTTTGACACTTAGAGCAAATACTAAGCCTTCTCCATAATGGTCCTATTCATCCTCTTGACAACACCATTGTACAATATGGGTACCAAGTTTTGTCTTCTCATATCTTATTTCATGTCTTGCATAATATTCCTCAAACTCATTAGAGGTATACTCTCCTCCATTATTAGTTCGGACATACTTAATCTTTCTATTCATCTCCCTTTTCACCATGACATGAAATCTCCTAAAACTCTCAAAAGACTAGTTTTTAGTTTTCAGTATAAAGACCCAAGTCTTACTTGTAGCGTTATCGATAAAAGTAACAAAATATTTTTTTCCAACTAAAGACTCCACTCCATGGAACCATACATGTTGGAGTGTACTAACTCCAGTTAGCCTTTCTTCTGGTAGATCTTTTATGGAAAGATACTAGATGTTGCTTTCCTACAACATAATATTCACAAGGTTGAGAGAAACAATAGTCTTTGTGCAAGATATTGATTTGACAACTAGTAATTTGATCCATTTCTAACTAATACATCCCAATATCTGGTGCCACAAATACAGAGAATTGTTCCATTCAAATGCAACTAGTTCTCCAGTATAAACCTTTAAGTGTATCCTCTATAAGGTGCAATAAAATCCACCACAAGCAACTATCAATGATCCTTTAGACAACTTTTACATTCCATCCTCAAACGTGTGCTTAAAGAAATAAAAAATAAAATTTTGAATGATGAATGCTAAAACTTAGTATCCTTTTTGGTCAAGCACATTCGTAGACAACAAATTGAAATGCAAGTCTGGAAGGTGTTGGTACATCTCTCACGATCAATAAGTATCCAACATCAATCTAAAATCAGATGTCCCTTATACGAACGATGCTAGCAGAGTTCTGATTTTCCATCTTCACATTTTCAAAATCATCACTGTTATAAATAGTGAAGTATTCCCTCTTTCGAAACACAATGATAAGAAATCCATGTATCAATAAGCTACTTAGAATCTGAGTGACTAATTTGAAAATATTAATGATCACACAAATTAATAACTGATAAGTGCATATTTGTCTAATATTTATGTTTTAATTATTCCTTTTTATTCCTCTTATTGATTTAATTATTGGAACTTAATTTGATTTAATATTTCCTTGTAGCTCATCATCAAAGATATTCTTTATTGTAGTCAACTTATTGATGATATTCTAAAAGACACTAAGATGCTCCAACTCTGATTTTCTAACCTTCAACCTTAGGTTCACAAGAATTTTTATCAAAGAGGCCTTGTTGTAAGCAGTTTTTCTCTGATAAAGACCCTCCAATTTCTTTCATAGATCAAAAGGATTCGTATCTTGGTATAGGTGGTTAAATATATTGATATCAATCCAGTATTTAATAGTTTCCAATGTTTTCTGCTTTATCTTTTCCCACTATTTATCTATTATCTTCTCTAGATTAGAGGAACGTCATCTTTTATAGTTTTGTCCGTATCGACTGGATTATAAAGATCCTCGAGATCTTCCATCATAAGTCTCCATATTGAGTAGTTGGCCAACATCAACTTCAGCATAAAGCTATTGCTAGTCTCCATACCTAACGCTTTGATACCAACTATTGGGCTCCAAGTAATAACACCCAAAAGATTGATAAGATCTCTTAAATAACAAACTACTCAAATGATAAAGATGACCGAAAGATAAATTGCACACAGAACTTAACATGAAAAACTCTCCATTGTAGAGGTAAATACCACGAGACAAATAGACAATAAATCTACTAAATCAAATAGCAAGATATAAGTGATAAAGGTTTCAGGCTAAGAACTCCGTACAAAACAACCACAACTAAACTCTCATGTAACTCTCTAAAACTTCCAGGATTGGGTGCAAATTGAGATATGTATACACACAGACACACAATAATACCCAACTAATCTTATAAATCAAACTTTAATAAAATTGTGCTTGAACAATGATATTTGGACTTCAAAACTCTTATATCATCATGTACTTTTGTCTCATACAACTTCTGTTACTTATCCAACTTCCAAAATCTAAAAAAAAAGATTTTTAAACAACATACATTCTCCCACACTGCTGTGTATGGTGACCGTGTCCCACAATACTCGATGTCATGAAAATATACAATTCCTATGATTCATACAGTCAGCAGACACGATCATGTCTAACTCTATATTGGCACATTTATCTTCAAATGTTGTCTTTTAACTTGTACATGATCATAGAAGTTTACACATTCATCTGTATAATCGTATCAACCATTGACACAAGTGTATACAACCCAGACACGGGGGTATGCTCTAAAAAAAGCTTCCAATCAATAGCTTTTGCCTTAAGTATGCCAATCTTCGTTCCTTTTGATCCATGAAGACAACTAACATACTAGGAGATCAAAATAATTATTCTAGCAAACACGTCTAAAATGAAGTTAAACGTATAATAGATCTAGTTCATGAGCTTTTTATCATTCCTAAGACAATTACAGTTGAATCTAAGCATTCTGGTGTAGAAGCTTTGTGTTAATGATAGTGGGTCACCAAAGCGTGACAGAAATGAAAGGGAAAAACCTACCAATCATGGTACAACAAAAGAGAGAAGCTAATGTTGGAAAATCGGGATGG
The DNA here is from genome assembly GCA_027568955.1 of Erythroxylum tenue. Classification (NCBI taxonomy): domain Eukaryota; kingdom Viridiplantae; phylum Streptophyta; class Magnoliopsida; order Malpighiales; family Erythroxylaceae; genus Erythroxylum; species Erythroxylum tenue. The sequence continues at coordinate 20,113,026 of JAOSBM010000008.1, forward strand.
GATCCAATCCCGATAGGAGTGAAATAATTATGAATCTTTTTCTTATTTTGATTTCCCAAAAATCAAGATCACTTTAATTCTATAAAATAGTTAACACATAAATCAAAGCTTGAATCTTAATTTATACCTTATTTTAAAGCTTGATCCTTTTCTTGTAATATCCCACGAATTATTTTCAATACCGTTTCATCTCATCTATCGTAGTCGTATAAGTGTTCAACCTCTAACAGTATCTACGGAATAAGTTGAGAGAACTCTGTAACTCTTACAAAGAGGGTTAAGTAATAAGTGCTAGTTTTATTATAACTTAATCCTATTTACAATAAGTTTTGGATGTTTTAATAATTTAATCGAAATTATATTATAATTTCAATTAAACTTTAATTAGAATTATAAATAATTCCAATTAAATGCCAATTATGCCCAAATAAGATCCAATATCTCATATTATATTGGATCTTATTTACTAAATATTTCCTATTTAAACATAAAGATTTTTAAACTTTACATTCAAGTTTAACTTCATTAAAATAACTCTGTTCTCTACAACTCGTTTTTTATGTGTGACCCATTAGGTTCTCAATATGTTGACAATGATTATAAATTATAATTATAATTCATAATTAGAATTAGATAAATTAAAATTTCTTTTAATTCATCTTTAGTCCTCCAATTAAACAATTTATAATCATAGATCAAGATTGACGTCTAGCAATGCATCATGACCAGCCAAATATTTAGGAATGTCAATGTTAGACCCCGATCCCTTTTTTCTTTATTACATAGGTTTGTTTAAATTATTGGCAATTGGTTAGTATGAAATTAGGGTTGTATTAGATTTCTTATTGGTTGGTTAGAAGAATTA
>JAOSBM010000008.1:20113943-20124036 GCA_027568955.1 Erythroxylum tenue
CCTTCCTCATGGGATGCGCGTCTAGATGTCATACAGGACGTCGGGCTCGCGACCCATCCGGGTGGGGTTCCAACAGTCAAAGTGATTTTGACTAACCTTTTAATGCATGATTTTTTTTCTATATAATTCAATTATTTTATCATATAATGTTCTAATTAGACAAAGCATGGAATTAATGTCTACTCTTTTTTTTTAATCTAATTATATTAGCTCTGTGCCATTAACTATCGATTCAATTAATGACATTTGTAAACTATTAACAAAGCGTCATTCTACCTTAGTCAACGATTTCTAAAATTAATACTAATCAAGAAAAAAGGTCAAGGATTTCTAGAATTAATACTAATTAAGAAAAACGGAATATTCTCCCTAATTATTTTAGGGTGATTAATCCTATTTTGATCATACAACTATCTCTTTATAGTTCATGTTGCATCCAATAACTACCGACCGAATGACCCATGACTATATAAGTCATAAGTAGTATCAAAATATAACAATTTATATACAACATAACTTTGGAGATCTCAAGTTAAAGGATTACTTATACAATCATTACAATAAAAATTTTCGTAAACATACAAGTAATGTTCCAATAGATTTCTCATATCGGGCCAGTTCAATGAACCTGTTATCTAACAAATACTCATATATTTGTTTAAATATCTCTATAATTTAACATATGAGATCGACTACTTCCTTCATAAGAAAAAGCACAATATGTGCTAGCATTTTTACGTTATACTAATATCCAATATTAATATAACAATAACTAGAAACAATTTAAGGATAATATATAAATGTAATATGAATCTCGTTATAATTTTATTTGCGATGTATAATTATCACATGGACTTTATCATATACATCTAAACATGATAAGATAAAGAATGCTTTTAAATAAGTGTTACTAATCTACAACCAAACCGATTTACCATAGGACATAAATTAACAGCTAAACCAACGAATACGCCGCTATCCCCAACATTTCCAAGATGGATAAGGCTTCCTTGTCAGGACATGAAAGAACTTTAGGAAAAGCTCAAGGTGATGCTAGTAGAAAGGCAAAAATTGGGTTTGGGAATGATTTTATTCGAAACTGAATATTTGTTTTAGATTTAATTATATAAATAAAGTGAAATATATTTTAAATTATTATTCAATATAATTAATTTGAACAAGTTAATTGAAAGGGAAGTTTATTGACAGCGTTTAGGGATGACAACGTGGCAGGTATGGGACGGGTATGTCATCCCTGTACCCGCCCCACAAACTCGCCCCCACCCCCCATCCCCGCCCCATCTCTGCCGGAGAATTTTTTGAGTCTCCCATACCCGTACCCGATGGGGGTTTGACCTCTATCGGGTACCCGTTTACCCGTTGACTTTTAAAACAAAACTTCAAATTTTGAAACATTATCTCAATTTCGGTTGGTCAACGGGAAATGAAGAATTGAAATTAGGAATTTTGTATATATATATATATATAATGATAAACGGGTAAACGGGTAAGCGGGTATGAGGGTAGTATCCTCATACCCGCCCCGATACCCGACGGGTATTTTTATTAACCCCCCATACCCGTCCCACGGGTAAAAACTTGCTCTCCATATCCGCCCCGTTCGGATAATTTTATCGGGTACCTATCAGGTTCGGTTACAATTGCCATCCCTAACAGCGTTGGACAGGATGACAACACAATAACAACAAATGTTGGCGTGGCACGTTAGGGAGATGAATAACACAATAACAGATGTTTGACAAAAATTCTGTGGGGTCTAACGTATTTCACGTTAATATTATAGATAATTTAGATTTTGTAATCTTCTCACTTTTTCCCAAGTCACATGGAGACGGCCTGTTAATAAATATGATTGATGGTAAAGTGTGTCTAACAAGTTACTGAAAGAGACACGAGGCTAGTAGTAAGAACAAAGCCTCAAGCAATAACATGCCGAATTAATCAACGTATACTTGATATTTAACCAATTTCTAGACCTTTTAGCCCATCTTCAACTATCTCAGGATAACAATACAAATAAGATTTTTACGAGATGACATTCATACCTAAGACTAATATCATTTCCTACTACAATCATCACAAATAATATCTAGAACGTTGGTATATTACAAGACAGAACTGGGATTAAGCCACCAAAGCCATAACTTAAAATTTACAAATTAAGCAACGTGTGCGTGTTTTAAGGATATTTCATATCACGTAGTAAATTGCACACACCAAATGCCACAGGAAAACGTTACGACACATCTCGACCTAATCATGACAAAGTCCCACCAAACCAGCACAGATTAAGGCTTAAAACACTGGTGCCAACATATTAATTTCAAGATATAGTCCTTCATAATGCGGATATTTTCAACCCTGTCCTTCTCCCGCTCTCCCTTCCCCAAATACACAACAATTAAAAGGGACATCTGATTAGATACTTGGCGCACTCAGAAGTCCAAAGATGAAAATGAGCGTCATATTTCATGACATAAGACTTCATCCCCATTAGATCTAAATTTTCTCAAGCTTCTCAGCTTTAACAATGGGGTTTGCTTTTGCTATGGCTTCACGTGCAGCAGTACGATAATCGAACTGGCAGTCATGTTTGTCAGAGTAGCGATGAGATGCACAGAAAAGGTTCCCACATCGACACTTGAATCCGGTTAAACCAACTCGTTTCTTGCAAGTGCTGCACCGGCTTGGACCTTCCTTTGGTTTTATGTCAGCACTCTCCCCTGAGACTAAAACACAGGATGTCTCTGCAGACATGGTCTTCGGCTCCACTGCATTAATCTGCACATTAACAGTCTCAGTGACAATGATTCCACTTCCGTTGCTGCTTGATGATCCATCCACAATACTTCCTATGGATGACACAGCAAGCTTAGCCTGTTCCTGTTTCATCAGCATGTCCTTGTGGCACTTGGAACACATGTTCATGGTGGCAGCACTTCCAAAGAAGCCACAGTTGTTAACACACAAAATAGGACGATCAGGAGGAGCTTGGCATCCTGTCTCATCATGGTCCATTTTTACTCTGCTCATCAAATAATGGAAAACGGTTTACAAGGGAGGGTAACTGCATAACATATAGAAGATTAACTCTTCATTCCACTATTCATGTATCTATTAAGCAATGGGTTTGTAGCATAGCAGACATATATGTGCAAGATACAATGTATCAAGAAAAGTAGCTAATAAGAAAATTACAGTAGTGAAGAAGAAAAGAAAAACATATGGAATGAAGACGCAAATCTGTCATTAAAGAAAACTATAAAACAGAATCCTAGAGACCCAAGCTCCTCACCAACTTAATTTTTCTTACGGCCACGTCCATGCACAATTCTGGTGTGCTACAGATATGCATGTCTATGTGATTGCGTGAATCAAAAATAAGAGGGAAAGGTGAAAATAAAAGATAGGGGTTGGCAGAACGGCAAGATGGCAGCAACAATAAGAATTTCAAAGAAGCATTTTCATTTTAATTGCAAAATTGGGAGGTGAGTTCTGATTAGAGAGCACATTTGACAGGCTTTAAAGTCAATCATCCCTCAACATAGGGAGCAACCAGTTAATGGGTGTGGTATGATTAAAATACTGTAAGCATTACGGGGAGAAATTACAAAAGGCCAGACATCATAAACAAACACAAAACTTTTGTAAGAAAATAATGGATCTTTATGGGATAAGAACTACAAGAAAAGACAATATTAATGCATAGATAGATAGGAAACAATGAAGTATGGAAGATGGTTCAAATAACATGATCGAATAAACTTCCAGCATGGACACATGCAAAATTCCAGTGAACATTGTACACGATTTCCTACCTCTTTTGGTGAATATAAAAAGGAAAACATTGATCACTTAATTAAAATCATAGCTGCATTAGCAACAGCTGCCAAAAGAGAAATCACAAAAGTTTCCTACTTTTCATTAACATGATAAAACCGCAAACGCTCTAATCAATACCAAAGAATTCAAAGAACAATGAATCAATCAAAATCCCAATTTCCAAAGGTTTAGAACACCAAAGTTCAACCAGTCGCACCTACCAAACAAAGAAAGAAAGAAATCAAGAAAATTAATTCAAAATAATCGATTACGTAACATCGAAAACGTGAATTCGATAACCAGCCATGGAAAACATGCATACCCAATCATGCGGCCTACCAAGACATAAACTACCATCACAAAATCGAAGCATAATCAAAGAACTCGTAAATTATAAACACCCAAAAGCAAGAACTAGTAATAACATAAAAGAACAAATCTTAAAAAAGAAAGTACAAACGTGAATGAAGTGGAACCTGTTTGTTAAGGCACGCGAGCGATTCCTCAAAAGACCGATCTTGAAGCTCAAAATCGCATCAGATGAGCTCCTCCTGGGTGGTTGAAACAAAGCAATAATTAATATAACAAAAAAGGAGAAAATAAATTGCAAAATAAAGGAGGAAATCGAGATTAAAAAAAACCCTAACCCTAAAAGGAATGGACCAGATCGCAGAGCAGAGGCAGAGAGAGGAGAGATTGAATTTTAGTTTGGCTTTCCAGAGAGGTTTTTAATTTGGGTATTGATTAGAGGATGACGTGTCTGTTGGAGGCTGGAGGCGCGTGTATATTGTTTGTATTACTATTTTATCCTTATGGTGGAAACAAAGTAACGAGTTTGCCATGTTCTGAGGGTTTTGTGTATAGGCTAGTGGTCCATCTCCATGTCCAATCCATCGCTTGAAGTGGGGAGATTAGGTGAGACGATAATTACTTTACTTGTGTTGTGTTATTTTATGATGGTTTAAGGTTATAGTTACAAAGATGTTAAGAATTAGTTAAGTAGTTGGAAAGGACAACTATGAATGAGAGGGTGTTGAACTTGAATATACCTTCTGATTTCTGAATTCTTGGACTTGAAGCATAGCTTTGCTTGCTTTTGTTGGTTGGTGTGGTCCCAAAACAAACCAGGGTGGCAAAATTAAAAACACTGAAAAACAGAAGGGAGAGATCTTCATTCAGTTAAGGAGATGGTGACTTACCAACAACACATATGACACAGGCAGTAATATATTTCAAAGAAGGATGTGCTTACCATCTGGGCATGCGCAGGAACCTCAACCAGGGCCAGGGCCAGGGACCTTTTGCCTTTCTTTGCTTTTGCTTCAATTTAAAACACATCACATTTTTCTTACAAGTCTTGTGTCTTCATGGTTCCTGCATGAGTCCTTTTAGCTGCACCACACAACACAACTTTTACTGTTAAATGCTTCCCTTCCCTTCCCTTCCCTTCCCTGCATAATCTGATACTGATATCCAATTTAATGTAAATATTGCCTCTTTCCTCACCTTACACATTTTTTCCCATGGAGATTACCAACAAAGAAATCAAGTTGAAAATGGATGATTATCAAGTCATCCAACAAATTGGAAGAGGAACCTTTGGAGCTGCCTTTCTCGTCCTTCACAAATCCGAGAATAAGAGGTAGGACAGTCCTCTGCTTTTCTCAATAATCATTGTTTTCACGTTATGCTCAGCGCCAGCTGTACGTCATTCATGTTCAAAAACTTTCTCTGCCTCCGTAGGTATGTAATGAAGAAGATTCGTTTGGCCAAGCAGACAGAGAAGTTCAAACAAACAGCTCATCAAGAGGTTAATCTCGCGTTTTTATTTTTCCCAAGCTGATATAACTTTTGGCACAAACTTGTTTCTGATTTGCTTCTCTGCATCGTCTCATACTCTCATCTAGGTAAGAAATTAATGACTAATGTCTAAATCTAAGCGTTGCAGATGAATTTGATAGCAAACCTCAATAACCCCTACATTGTCAAGTACAAAGACTCATGGGTGGAGAAGGTAACATTCCAGCTAGATTCTCTTGTTTGCTTGCATCATGTCTTGGGTCATTATCTTTGTTCATGTCTTGCAGGACTGTTATGTATGCATCGTGACTAGTTACTGCGAGGGGGGAGATATGTGAGTCAATGCAGTAAGGAACTTTCAATTTAACTATCTCTTGTACCAGGCTACAGCTAATGCTAATTGTTGTTTTTCTCAAAAATTAATCAAACAGCGCCCAGATGATAAAGAAAGCTAAAGGAACGTTTTTTTCTGAAGAGGTAAGGATCATGGAATATCTTCAAGAAAAATCTTCCTTGGATGTACATCATAAATTTCCTCCGCCTACTCTTTCACAGAAGCTATGCAAATGGCTAACCCAGTTGCTGTTAGCAGTGGACTACCTCCACTCAAATCGTGTCCTCCACAGGGATTTGAAAGTATGTACCTGAAACTATTCTGATTTCAAAGACTTAACTCCTAATATCTATCTTGATATAACCTTATTTATGCCAGTGCTCCAACATATTCCTAACAAAAGATGATGACATCCGGCTAGGTAAGAACCAGATAAGGTATTTTTCTCTTCTCAATTATACCGCCTCCAAATGTGCCTGAAATTCTTTATCTCCCTATACGTTTCCAGGTGACTTTGGATTTGCAAAATTGCTCAACAAGGATGATCTCACATCCACGGTAATGACATACATTACCCCTTCTCTGCCTCCGTCACCCACTGCCTGTAATAACATCCTATCTTCCACATGAAATTAAATTATTTTAGTACAAGATCTAAAATTGGCACAATCAAGGCCTTCAAAACAACATGAAATTCAATTTGGAACCTTTAGCATATGTTTAGAAACTTCCTACAGTCATTGGCCCCAATAGAATCTCTTATTACCAAATAAAAGTTTGAATTTCTGGTTATCTTTTCTGGGAAACCGATGAAAACAGAAATATATTCCCATTGTTGCTTTCAATTTCTTGGCAAAATTTTTCTGCTTATAATAGGATAACATCCTTGCAGATTGTAGGCACTCCCAACTATATGTGCCCAGAACTTCTTGCAGACATTCCCTAACCATAAATTAGCAATTCAACAATCAAACCTTTTATTTTCGTTTACATGATACTGAGTCGCCTTTATTGTGATCAGGATATGGCAGGACTAATAAGCAAGATAAATCGTTCCTCCATTTCTCCACTCCCAAGTGTGTATTCATCTTCATTGTAAGTACTGTGATAAATCTTGCATTTCTCAACTCCAAATGAGTTCCTTAAGCTTAAGCGATATAGCAATTGTTTCAATATATTATGTGATTGGTTTTTGCCTGCAGAAAACAATTAATCAAAACCATGCTAAGGAAGAACCCGGAGCATAGACCAACGGTAAGTCCATAAGCATTGGCTCCTCTTATCTTTCAATAGAACACACCGGCTTGTTTTGATATGAGCTTTTCTGGTAAAATTTAGGCCGCAGAATTGTTAAGACATCCTCATTTACAATCACACCTAGCTCTGTGCCACAATCTATCTCCTGTTTTTATTCCAGTAAAGTCCGAACACAGCTGCAAGAATAAACCAAAAGGAAAATTGTTTGATAATTCCGGCTTGCACACTATTGGCAAAGGAAAGAAATCAAGCCCATTGAAGGAGTCTGGGTGCAGTCAGCGAAGAAAGGATGAAACTTTTCGAAATGCACCCGCAAATGGCTTCTGTGATAGTTTGGAACAACCTGAAAGTGCCATTTCATCAGAAACAAGGAGTCACCAGGAAGATGGAAAGCTAGAGTCCGCCTCTGAACAACGCTGGAGAATCCAAGAGAAACTGCAGGTAGTTGGAGCTAACCCAATAAACATTAATAGACCAAAATTACCTGCAGTTCCCAAATGCAACCATGATTCTTCTGGTAGTCGTACTGAGACAGGTTGTCATACAAGAGCTATACATAGAACTTCATCTGCAGGTGAAATGACACCACCTCTACATCCTTCAACTTCAACTCAGACAGGAAAACAAGGCAATCATGAAGTGAGTGGAGGAGGGTCATCAAGTGGCATCTCGTCGATGAGTACTCTGACATTTTTTAATAGAGAAGAAACAAGGATTGAATGGAATCCCAAGAGCCTGCAGAGAGCAGAAGCTTTGGAATCACTGCTAGAGTTATGTGCAGGGTTGCTGAGAGAAGAAAGGTTTGACGAGTTGGCTGGTGTGCTAAGACCTTTTGGAGAAGAAGTGGTGTCATCAAGAGAAACAGCAATTTGGCTGACGAAAAGCCTCATGAAGATGCACGGATACGGTAGTAAGTAAAGCAGCTTAGTTTGTCGGCTTTGAAGAACCTTAAAAATAGTCCGACTTTAGGCAGGCCGATGCAGCATAAGTCGTTAGGCGGTTTATAAGTTTGATCAACTTGATAGTAAAAAGAGATTTGATAATTTTTATAATACAGAGGGTAGTGACGAAGTTGAATGCAGTTGGGTCTCTTTTATTTAACCGTTAAAAACTGAAAATGTTAAGCAAAGCTTATTGAATATATTTATTTTTTTCACTTTCAAATAGATATTATAGATAATACTGTTTAATTTGGTTGCGATTTCCAAATAAAATATATTTTAGCTAGTTTTCTTTTTCTTCCTAATTCTGTAATTCATTAATTATAAAATTTATTTTCAACTCAGAATTATTTGTAAAAAGTTTTTAATAATTTTTTAAAATAATAAAACTTTATTTTGAAATATTTTTCTATAACTAAAAATAAAATTCAAATTAGAACTTTATCGTTCGTTCTTTACAATGCTTCTCCAATCACACTGATTGTAAATTACAAATAAAATTATGAAATTTGTCTAATTTTGTAATATTAGTCAAAATTAAACAACGAGTATGCTTTCCGCTCAATTTAGTTATTATATTTTTAAATTATACCTAAAATCAAATATGAATTAAAGTGAGTGTCTTAAACATTTTAGAACATTAATCATTAAGTGTTATGGATTAAATATATTAACAATTAAGCACATATTAACTACTTAGCTAGAACTATTAGCAAGCTTATATGATTTGATTAAAATATGCAAAAAAAAAAAATTATAGTAGTGGAATTGAACTAAAATCTTCTAGAAACATTAAATGTTCAAAGGCTAGATGAAGATAATGGCCTGATGATCTCTGAGAATGCATTCATTTACTCATAGAAACCAACAATTACTAGGCAAAACAAAACCTCGGAAGCCAACAAAAGGATATTTAAATCATGTGCTTTAGAGGAGCTAAGGAAAGATATTAAAGTAATGGTAAAACCTAAAAATGAAATAGTTACTAACAAATCCTAAGAGGAGAAAGCCCACAAAGAGGAAACATCAACACCTCTAAAAAATAATTAAGAGTTTAAACCTATCAATGATAAAGAAAGACATACTTCCTCAAAAGATGGTGAGCACCAGATTTTCGAATCATATGACATGCTAGAGGGATATGAAAATGTGATGGTAAAGGGATTAGTAACCAATGTGGAAAGTTATAGCTTTTAAATGAACGAGGAAGTTGCAAAAGGTGAAAATGAGCTTAAAATCCTTTGTACAAAACGTTTTAGAAAAAGAGGTATTGCCTTAGCCACATTTGCAGTTAGAAATGTTCTTTGACATTGTCAAGAATATCTTTAACTCAATTTTCATATCAACTTAATCAATATAAAGAAGAAACCAACCTTAACTAGTTACATACAAAGCCTTTGAAGCTTATGACTCTTTTCTTAAGAAAAAATCTAGGATATAATGGTTATAAGATGAAGATAGGAACACAAAATTCTTTTATAACTCAGTTCTCTCTACAAAAAACATAAAAACAAATTAGTTCCTTAACTAATCTCAATGGAGTAACTTTTTGATAGCAAGAGGAGCTAAAAAAAACTATCCCACATTTATTTTAGGGATTCTTTAAGTAACAAAACTAACAATGTTTCTTATATGTAAGTATTAAGGTCTTCCATTAAACCAACTCTCTCACAAGAGCACATTGAGGCTCTCGACAAACCTGTGATGGAAATTACTTATTTAGCATTCATCTAAATAAAGCTCTAGGGCCTAATGTGTAGCGCCCCCTTACCGCAGGGTACACACCAGGACGCCCGTAGGTCATTCCGATACATATCCTGCGATAAGAGTGAGCTACGAATAATCACTACTGTACTTCACATGGCATTCTAATAATAAAACATCAGTACAAAATCTCAAACTTTTTAAAACCAAAATT
>JAOSBM010000008.1:20128806-20142798 GCA_027568955.1 Erythroxylum tenue
TAAGGAACAATCACATAAACTTTAATTAATGATAATATAACAATATAACGGTGTTTGTTGATAATTACTATTATAACAGTCATTAACATGTAAACTATTTGACAGCCAATGTTAATTTCATTACGTTTTCATATTATTTAATTGTAAGTTTAAATTTTCTCCAATTTATTATATAATTTAAGTATTTACTGATAATTTTATTAGTCAAAATTTTATAATTAATTACAAAGTTTTTATTCTTTCTTTATATTTTTTTATATTCTCTTTTTTAACTGTTAAATTAAAATTATATAATAATATAATAAATTAAATTTATAGGGCAATATTACTGCACATTTGCGCGGTATTATTATGCTAGTTCTTTAAAATGAAAAAGTAAGGCATAAACTGTAGACGAAGGCAACAACGGGCTTGGACTCCCAAACCCGCAAGCCATCGTTTTCTTTGCCTGCTCAATATTCTCTTCTTCTTCCTCGTCTCTCCTCTTGCTACTTTCCCCATGATTTGAGGACACCGCTCCATAATCACGCATCTTTCTTCGTTGATATCTTTAGTTCTCATCCTCTAATATTATTAGCTCCTGCTCTCAATTCCCTCTTCTAGTAAGAGTCTGCGCTGGTGGTTGTTGGGACTCTTTGAGTTATTAGAGTAAGCTGAGAGAGTGAAAGAGAGCAAAACAAATATATAGCAATGGATTCCCAAGTGATGGTGGCGCTTGCTCTTTCTCTTTTGGGTGGATTAAGCACTTCAATAGGTCTGTTATCCAAAAGACTTTTGCGTTGCCCTTGTTTCATGTACTTTGGATTACCAAAGATTTGTTTTTGTTTTTCCCCAACGATTGACATATGCTCGTTTGGCTAAATGCTACTCTTATATTTCGACTTCAATTACGCCACAATTGGTTGGTTTTGTGCAAAATGAATGATTTGAAATAAAGATAAAAGACTATGATGGCTCACAAGTGTTCAAGCATTGCGATCTTTACATTGTTACTGTTTTGCAAAAGGCTTTTTGGCATTGTGTATGAATTGTCGGCTTTTCACTGCCTGAAAGTACCAGCTTGGTCTTTATGAACATAAGTTCTAATGCAGATTGGGGACGTGCTCTGTTCTCTTTATTTCCGACCTAACACATTACATAGCCATACTAGGCTAATAATTGTGGAATGAGCCAGAACAATCACTCATTAGGATTGAGTTTTGTTCTTAGCAGTCATTACGTAGAACATGTGGTTAAGTTCGAACAATTTCATCTATTTGCCACTTCCTGTTTGGTGAACCCAGGTCCAGCTTAGGTCTATTTTTGTTCTAATGAGTAATATTGCTACATGAAACAGGTGCGCTATTTGTAATTATTAGCCAGGCACCCAACTTGAAGATGCTTGGGCTTTTACAGGTGATTCTCGGGAGCTGAATTCTATATTTTATGATTAAGGAAAGACTGGTGCCTTGTTAATTTCTTTCTTGCTTCTTCACCTTGGGAAGGATTCTTTTATGAAGTTTGGTTTCTCTTGTTGATTTTGTCGCTTAGATTTTCTTTTTTTAGGACTAGCCAATGTCATATTGGTCGTAAATTTTATTCATTTTACTTCGTTCATTTGGTTGATTAATTGTAGGCTGCTGGAAAAAATATTGAGTTACCTTTAGTGGTCTAAAATTGGATCGTAACTGGATAAAATTTCTTGGGTTAAGGTTGTTTAAACTTCTCTTTCAGGGTTTTGCTGCAGGCCTGATGCTGAGTATATCTTTCCTAGATTTGGCTCATAATGCCATAAATTCTATTGGCTTTTTGAAAGGCAACCTGTGGGTAAGCTATACCGGTAATCGCTATTGGATTCTATCGACATTCTGTATTTCTTTTAATTTACGTAAATGCATTCTGGGAGTTGTGGTGTCTCTGCAGTTTTTTGGAGGTGTTCTTTTCTTTGCTATTGTTGCCAAATTCATCCCAGAGCCAGCGTTTACCCCAGAATCAGATGCTAAAAGCAAAAAGGTTAGGGCAATCTATTCACCTAATTTACTGGATGACATCATTTTAGTTGGCATTGTGTGGTTCTTTATGCAGCTAAGTTATTGGAAGGTGTTTTGACAGTTTTACACTATGCTTGGTAACAGAAAAATGGGGATGTTGGGGGAAAGGACATTATGAAAAAACATCGTCGCCAAGTTTTATTCAGCGGCATTATCACAGCAATAGGTATTCCTACCTGACAACTCTAGCTTAGTTGCTCCATAGTTCATGGAGTTGGAAACTCTAATTTTCATTTTGGACAGAAGATAAACTAGACATAACTTTAAATAAAGGGTCATAGTATTTTAGAACGGATGTATACTTTATTCTGGATCTCAGAATCTGGGCATCTTAAATCAAAAGAGGTTCTAGGGAACTTATGTTACTTTTCTAATTGAATGGATCTCTTCATTGATGATTTGCAGGCATAAGCTTGCATAATTTTCCGGAGGGGATGGCTGTTTTCCTTGGGTCAATGAAGGTAGTATGGGTAATAGTGAATTGGTTTTATGACTAAAGTACTCTATCCGCAACTAAGTTAATGGAAGAGTTGATGTTCAATTATTACTTAGAACTGTTGGTCCTTTCCACTAGCTGAGAGAACTGTATTCTTTCAAATATTATTTGTCTTGTAAACAGCTACAACTAAGGATACTTCATAAACATATCAAACTTTGTAAATCCATAGTGATATACCTAAATACCTGACATTTCCTGTGAAGACATCTAATCTACCAGATGTTTTAACAGAACAAGTGTTACTATTCTCATTCCTTTTAGAATATGTCATTTGCAACTAGAAGCAATCAATTATTCTATTAAATATCTAGTCTTGAGATCCCATCCATGACGAGACTCAAGTTTGTTGTTTTCTTGCACACTTCTTTTACAGGGCCTACGCGTTGGTCTTAACTTGGCCTTGGCCATTGCTTTGCATAACATTCCAGAGGTATGCAGCTTCTTACAATTTTTCTCTTGAGTTCAATTCCTCTTCCATGACTTCTAAAGTGTCTAGGTCAACTAATTTATATATTGATTATCAGCCAATTGGTTTCAGGAAGTTGAAAGATTGCCCAACCCAAAAGAAAGTACATTTTATTGAGGGTGCACTTTAGTGCGATTATCTTGGGGTCTCATGCTTTAGATGCTATTAACGCTACATATGAGATTGAGACTAATAGCTTCAATTTCCAAGCTCATCAACTTGTTCTTCTTCTATGATCATGCCTTTTCAGATTAATCCATCAAAACCATGTCCCCGATAGAGATATAAAATTCTTTAGACATGTACAATCTCTCATACCCAATCTACCAATACCTAGCTCCAAGAGGATCTCCTTTAATTTCTTTCAATTATGCTGTCGAGGAAAAATCTTGAAAGTGGAACACTAAACAATTTTCTATTCCGTTTTTTTGTAGTCTAGAATCCAACAATTGTGCTCAAGTTTCACTTTCTTGATAAGTGTTGTTTCTTCCCTCTGCTTGTTCCTCTCATTTCTCACATCTGCAGAATTGCAAACCAATGCTTTTCTGAGAATTATTAAGAGAGTGGAACATAATTTCTCAGCTTGCCATTTGAGATCATATTTTCACATCTTTTCATATGGATCAGAAATGGTCTTGATAGAGAAGTTTAAAGCCTTGCTAATAGTAATAGTTGCATGTGTTTGCAATAAGTTGGGAGCTAGTAGTCAAGATTCTAGGAACTTGGTTCAAATTAGGTGCCTTGTTATATCAAAAGAATTCATAGCTCCAGTCCCATGTTTCAGATAACAAAAGCAGTTTTCTGGTTGATCAGTTACCTTAAGAGAAAATTTCTGAATGCACCTAACTTCTATTTTCGTTTTTTCAGGGTGTTGCTGTTGCACTTCCTGTTTATTTTGCCACACAGAGGTGAGTGTTTCTTTAACACTGCTCAGTTTAGCTAGTTATATTGTGTAAAAATTCTCCTTAAGACGCATTATGATAAGCATGTTTCAATTGATACCAAGTGTAAATTGATTTTACTGAGAAGAATGGTTGGAAATATACTGGCAATATTGTCAAGACATACATGTGAGGTGGAGATTATTGTGTTTTTGGCAGTCTGCTATTAATTAGAAGTGAGGTTATGGTGGAAGGTTCTGTTGATTGGTATGCTAAAACCTCTCCTGCTAATATTCAGGGTATCCCTAAAATTGGCCAAGCATATTTTTCTTGGGAAGAAGACCTAGCAAATTTATGTAGTCAGTGATGTTGATAACGAGATATAGTGATGCCACTATGTCGATTTATGTGGTCGGTGATGTTGATAACATCCATTTCTAGTACCCATATTATTGGTTTTAAAGTCTCTTAGAGAAAAAGAATCCTTCTAACAACTCTAAGCTCATTGATTTCTATTGGATAACTTTAATTGCACTTTATTCTCTGCAAATGCTGCATTCATCATTTTAATGGATGGTTGCCAAAATGTTATATACAGACAACATATTCTAGCTGTGGCACTATCTGATGCCTGTGATTTCATGTTGGTAAAATCTATGGGCGCTAGCTATTTTTGTTACTTGGTGCATTGCTCGAACAAATATATATCCATTTTACTGGTTATATTTTGCCGCAATTTAAACTAGTCATTATCTACAATGCTGCTTATTATTAATCAAGTATCCTTAACTTTCAGCAAGTGGCAGGCATTCAAATTGGCAACACTTTCTGGTTTTGCTGAACCCCTTGGTGTTGTACTTGTGGGTACGTCAACTGCTTTTCATTTCACGTGATGCCAAAGCTCCAAAGGTTTATGATACTTGTGATATATATATATATATGTCTTTCACATGATTGCAGCATATCTATTCCCAAGCAGCTTAAGTCCAGAAATTCTAGAGGGTTTGCTGGGATCAGGTAAGCAAATATTGTTTATTGCTTGACATGTTTGATTCTTTTCCAGCAATTTGTCACCCTAAATCTGTATGACTCTTGCAGTTGGTGGAGTGATGGCATTCCTAACCTTACATGAGATGCTGCCTTTGGCTTTTGACTATGCGGGCCAGAAACAAGCTGTTAAAGCTGTTTTTTTTGGTATGGCATTCATGTCAGCGAGGTAATATATGCTTTTTATTACTAATTGAAAGCTTGTTATCCATTTTTTCTTTAGCATGGAATTATTTCTGTACACATTCAATTCCTTGCCTGCCTGCACCTATTTGAGGAAGCTAAAACGAACCCTCATTAATTCTCCAAGACTGTTCCTTAACATTTAGAGAGAGAAAAGGAAAATAAAATAGAAAGAAAGAAGAGAAGACGACTTCTATTATTCAGCATTATGTTTATAATACCTGTTTGTGTAAAGATTATGCGAGTGGAAAATGGGTAATATACTTTTCTTGGCTTGTTTCACATTTTCTTCATGATTTTATTTTCCGCATTTTAGTTTGAATATAGTTTCAAAAGTCCTAGAAACTTTGGCTTCCGCCGACAAATCTGTTTACAAACAATTGGCAATTTGACTGATTACTGTTCTGCAGAAATAGACTGCAAGAAGTGATTACTTTAATTGAGTTTCAACGTGCTCCTTATTTCTTTTTGAACAGGAAACACATCTGAAATGGATGTTGCCAAGAAGTTTTAGTCTGAATTAATAGTGGGCTATCCTAGCTTGCCTAAGATATAGGATTTTGCCTTGAGAAAATGAGTGGTTATGGTGATTGTGATAATAAATGTTTACAAGGACATGTAACACTTAGCACGCTTGGTCTACTGGTGGATGCTATTGTCATGTTAAAAGAAAATCTGACAATTCTCTTATGTGTTTTGCTTGGTTTGCAGCCTATATTTCCTCGAGATCAGCTTACCTGAGGAGATGAGTCTGTAGCTATTGAACAACCACGTAACATAATTGTACATTCCCAACTCTTCCATATTAGTGGGCTAGAAGAATTATCAATACAATGTATAAACCAATGTCAAGGTAATTATATTATTTGTGGATGAACAGCTCATTTTATCTCCCATATTTTGTATGTTTGTTCATGTACAGAGATCTTTGAACATCCATGTTACTGAAACCAAAATTGGACGACATACAAATCTTGAAAATTAAGAAAGCAAAGGCATCCTTGATGTTATAACACTGTACCTAAACTATACCTTCAAGACCTGTGTTTTAAGAGAGCCTTGAGAACTTTATGACCATGATTAGAAACCGTTGAACTGCTTTTGTTTGGACCTTTTTTTTTTTCCCCTTGTCAGAGTTGAACGGGAAGGGAACTGTTAATAGGGAGATAAGAAAACATACAACTTAAAAGCAAAAGAGAAGGAAAAGTGTGTCAATTAAAGCAGAATTTGAGGACATCTACCAAAGTTTCATTCAAAGGCTTTATTGGGAAGAGGAGCAAATAGACACATTAATTGAATGTACTCGTTAGAAAGCTTAGACACCAAAAATAATAATAAAATGGACAAATAATGGAAAGCTTGGGATATTTAGTACCGTCTTATGAGCATTTCACTCTACATTTCTTTCTAGCCACGTGAAGGCTACGTTAGTTGAACGGACCCCCATTGCAAAATCTTGACAAACATCTCCTCATATTGAAGCTTTGCTCCTACTTCCCTGCAAAGGGAGCCACATTGCAAAATCTTGACAAGTATCTCGTAATTAATATTTGTGTTCTGCCGAAGGACCTTCATCTTAAAAACAAATTATAATCTCATGGATAGTCAATCAAAGAACGCAGAAAAGGCTAGATCAGGTTGCCTACTCCATCAAATTTACAAGAGAGAAAAAGAAAGAGTTCATTGTACAAAAAAAGATGGACTTTCTTTTTATGAATTGTCTTTCATAATTGTCCTCTCTTCTCACGTAACTTTTGTTTTTGAACAACTTTTTTTTTTCGAAAGTGGAAAACTTTGCAACTTTTGATTGCACGTATCTAGTTTTTGGTAGATTAGATTTGCCATTTCTTTATTCTCTCAAGCTAAGGTTTGTTTTGTGAATTAATGTAAATGGGTATAGATCACAGGCGAGGCAATGCATTGTGATTTTTGAGATGAGTAGCTTTGTCATCTCCAATAGCAGGTAAGTATAGTCTATAGACCTCCCCCCACCACTACGCCATGCCACGGACATAATCTTTGAAAGAAACTCACAATGGCTCTTTTGTTGGTGTCAAATAAAGGAATCTTTACGTGGGGTTTTTGGTGCCACAATTAGAAACTTCATTCCATCCTCATTTTGAGTTGAGAGTGGAGACAACACATTATACTTTGAATGAGTTAGCTTTCTCTTTCCGCCCACTGTTTAACCTAACCTTTCTATCCATCGATCTGTACCCTTATTCAGCGAGGATCATCCAGGTTCTTCCTTTCTACTTCATACAAAAGATTTTTCAAGCTTTTAGCATCTACTACATGCATGATACGTTACATTATACCAAAAATAAACCAAGTGTAAAGGTGAAGCAGATTTTGTAATCCCAGAAGACTTTTTATCATTCGCACTTATCTTTAGGAGAGGAAGTGGGAACTGTAAGTAAGGTGGTCTGGACTTCAATCAGCGTCAGAGTTGCTTGTCATTGGTATTTGAAAATTGATGACAAATCAATGGATAAAATAATTTTATTTCTTCTGTTAAATTTTAACGTCCAGTGAAAAGATTTTAACTACTCTTAAAAGACTGCTAACTCAGGTTCTCAATCTCATCATCTGGGACAGGTACTGGAGCAACCCTACAGTACAGATACTGACAGTATTGTAGCATGAAGTGACATATCAGAGTGCTTTGACTGCTTGCTCTTTATCTCTATCCTTCTCTCTTTTAAGACACAACCAATTGTTGGCAAAGCTGCCAACAAGATCCATTCTCTTCCAGCCTTTTCCATCCCCTCTTGCACAATCTTACAAAACAACTGTGTACTATTATCTGCAATCTACATTGATCATTCATGCACACCCTTTTCACACTTTCTCTCTCTTTCTCATCTGTCTCTCTAACTAATCATTTGATTTGAACGTTTATTGTGAATATAAACATAGTATGTATGTTCTGTCCATCACTGAAAGCCTTCTCGACCACTGATCAAGGAGAAATGGCATCACATGCTTCACTTAAAAGCTGATTCACTAGTTCTTTTTTGTTTTGTTCTTTTTTTCACAGGTTGGTTTTGACAAGCACTTCTCACTGCCACTTGCCCCAGACACAATATGCTTATTCTGTTTTAAGTATCACCTATACGCAGGACCAGAGGAGGATCCTATAGCTATTGCATAGATCAGTCCTGTACTGACTGTCCCTCATTTTGGTCACTGCCATAAGACTCTTGCAGAAAGGAATTATTGTTTATTGAAGACAAAACCCCACACACAAAATGCTTTCACGTTCATTCAAAGAGTAATAATACAATATCATTAATTTCTCCTCTTCTCAATTTGTTTTCTCAGTTAACCCCTTGGTGTAACAAAACCAAAATTCATGGATGATTCTTCAAGATCTGGAGACCTGGTCAGGAATCCATTTGTATGTCTAAAGCTCCTAAACTCACCCGCTTTAATTGTCTATATTCACGCTCATTTAGCTTTTCAACAAAATCATCATCATTACACACACGTACAGGGAGAGAGTTGAAATCAAATGGGTGGTTAATTTGCAGAAACTTGATCTAGATTAATTCATCGATATATATAGAACACTAAACAGCTTCTAGATTGAAAAAGTACGCGCTACAACTGCAACAATTCTAAAAGGTTATGGAGAATAAAAGATGAAGATGAAGGACCAATGAGAAGGCGGCTCTCGAAGTAAAACTCCGATGCTTTGCGTAGGTAGTTACTTTAAGAGCCATGATTTTGTAGTAAAACAGCATATCAACCGATTTTCTGGGATGGAGAATCCATCACTGAGAGGACTCATTATCTTGCTCAATATCAGAGGCGGGTTCATCTTCTTCTTCAAAAGTGTCAATGCCATAAGCTGCGTGGCCATAGCCGAATGACTTAATGTGATCTTTGAGAGACCTTTTATGCTTGAAATCTGAACCACAAGTGCAGTACCAAAGCTTGCCACAGTTCTTCTCATGGGTTCTCCAATCGCCTCTAACTGCAAAAGCTTTCCCACATTTTCTACACATAAAAGGTTTGATTCCATGCTTCCTCTTGTAATGGGTTTGGAGGGTTCTAAAATCTTTGAGAGGTTTTGCTCTTGGATGATCGATATTGTTCTTACAACCTGGTGCACAGCAGTAACAAGGTAACCTAAGCATTGCAGTTGGTTGTGTTCCTCTTAAAGATTCTGGACCTT
Source organism: Erythroxylum tenue (assembly GCA_027568955.1). NCBI lineage: Eukaryota > Viridiplantae > Streptophyta > Magnoliopsida > Malpighiales > Erythroxylaceae > Erythroxylum > Erythroxylum tenue. Next base: position 20,138,093 of record JAOSBM010000008.1, read on the forward strand.
TTCTATACTGAGATCCGTGCCCCCACATGTGCATCTACAAAAACCAGTGATGTTTTCCATATCAGAATGCGTAAATAAGCAACGTTTCTTGAAGGAATAATCAAGTTCATAGACCCTGTCACAGTCGTATAAGTGATGATTTTGATGAAGGAAAAGGATTATCGAACTCTACAAATTTAGGACCGGCAGCTTTCGCGTATATCTTTTCCTTGATGGAAAATGAATGAATACTTTGTGTTACTTCAAGATTTAAGAATATGCTAATTATTACTTGTATATTCTTGTTCGGAGAGTAAAATTAAGCAAGAACGAAATGTGGGCGTGGGGGGAGAATGAGGATCTGGGGTTCAGGAAAAGGGTGCGTAATTGTTTCAATAACGGAAGTAATTATCAAGTTGAGGTCTAAGCTTGGTGCAAAGATCTGGTCTTGACGCGGAGTGTTCGAAATGGCTGTTCTGCTACTTCCCTCGGGCTTCGATGGAAGGAGATGGAGAGTATATATTCAATTGTTTAGACACAGACTTCAAGGTACAAAAGCCATAATGACTGATGAGTAGTTCAATCACATAAAGACAGCAACTGCGCTCTTATTCTCAGATATGGATGGAGCATATAATTAATACATACATTTCATTTATTCTTACTTTTTAAATCCCAAAGCCCACAAATCATGCAAAAAAGAAAGGATGAATGTAAAGGAAGAATGAATTGCAAAGGCCTTGTTTAAGAGATTTAAAAGTGTTAAATTCAACACGAAGAAAGACATTTGTTTTAAAGTAGAGAAATAAGGACAGAGAAAAACCCTAGCTAAAAGGACGCATTCATTCCTCTAATCTCAATAGTCCAGCTTAGGAAAAAATGGCAAGTAAAAGCTTGAAATCGAGCAAGAAAAGCAGTGGAAGAGCAAAGAATAGACATGGTAACAAAAGAATCGAAAGAAGAAACACAGAAAGGTGTTAGGAGATGAAGCGATAAAGGTAAAAGCTTTTGGAATCATGGTATTATCTTTGAAACATTACCTGCATGTTGTTGTATCTGTTGAAGGTCTTGAAGCAAAGAGGACATGAAAACTGTGTAGGACCAATCAGAATTTGAGCAGGAGTTGGGATCCAATAGTGGCCCTTGTTTAGACCACCTGCCTGGTGACAACCAGAAACAACAGTAACTTCTTCTTTTTCAAGTGAGATCTCTGCAGAGGACAGCCTTGAGATCACTTCAGGAGAACTAGGACTTGGAAGCCCTAAATGCAGAGCCACAGTCACAGTTTCATCATGTTGGCATAAGTTTACTTCTTTATCCTTGTTCTTTTCAAGTTCCATGACACTACATGAAGAATCTTGCTGGTCCTCGTGCCTTGATGGGCTCAAACTTAGAAGTGGAAGTGCTTCTTTCAGAGGAGGCGACGGTGGTGAGGATTGATGGTGAAGGGAAGAGTTATAATTACTGGCGATGCCATGAACATCAGAGTGACGGTTGCAACCATAGAAGGAAGGATTAAAAGATGATGTCGCGTTAGAGAAATAGTGGAGATGATTGAAGTTATTGTACCATCCGTTAAGGTACTTAGAATATGGATCAGCCATGACCAGAAGTGGGATCGATGAAAGATTATTGATGAACAGAGGGAAAGAGTAAGACGCAAATAAAGACGACGAAAAAGTTACAAGGTGGAGATCACCAAATGAAAAATAAAAGTGTACGAGTTAAGGGCTTGAAGGAAAAAAAAATGTACAAGACGAAGTATGATAAAGTAAACCAAATTGAGTAATAAAGGAGAGACAAGATATCACTTATGAGGTGTGACTAAACGATAGCCAAGAAAGAGAGAGGGAGAGAGGAGAGAACAAACATGAGGGCATGGGGATGGAGTGAGAGAGTGGAAGGAGAAGAGAAGAATAGAGCTGATATTGGGACTTGGAAGAACAAGGTTACTTATTGAATAAGTTGATCTAGTATCTGGCTAATATTAATCGAAGAAAAGTTATAGAGATAGACAAAGTTGGTAATTAATTAGTTTAGGGATGTTACAACTACAAGCATACATGTAGTGTTTAGTAGTGTAAATCTGGCTTCCTTGGGAAACAAATAGTTTCTAGCCTCCCCCCAGCACTTGCTTTGGTGGGCGCGCCCTGGTCGGCTTGGCTCAGAACCATCTCATAATCTGTCCCAACCAAACTCACTGTTTAAGTCTTAGCTTAGCTCTACTTCCTCTTCTTCTTCCATCCATGCATTCTCTCTCTCCTCATTTTTGTACTTGTCTACACAATCACCCTAAGGCCCACATGGTTGTATGTTACAGTACAACGAGTCCAGTTCAAACTATGTCGTTGCCACAACACTGTAATATGGTGCAGTAGTTTGTACACGCAGAAAATACAAAAACCCATTTTCTAGAGCATAATTGATCAGCTTTTTAGCCTCCATTAATGAGTGTCTCTTAGGTGCAAAATTTTAGAAGAGAAAGCAATGCACAATTCTTCAAGACAAACCAACCAGTCCAAAGAAATGTAAAATACCTGCTATCTTGAGTCGGATGCATTGGAAAGTTTATAACTAATTTAATCTCTCCTTGCCTACCAAAACAACATCAGTTTAAGTTCTTTAGAAGAGATAACATGATATTTACGAGATTACTCTTGCTGCATTTTTTACCACAAATCCTACTGTTCTTCTCTCCGATGCCCGATGCATGTTATACTATTTGTTGCTAGGTATCCTTCAAATCACACGCACGCTGAGAGAGAGAGAGAGAAGAGACGACAAGTGTAGGACCACATTTAACCAGTTGATGGAGGGATGGAGAACTATGGAGGAATTGATATTATACCACATATATAAGACGGGAATATATTTTAGCAAAGCAACAGCAGACTGGCATTCGTTTATGTGAATGATGCGGATACAGTGACCAAAGAATAATGGTACCAGCTAACGACCAGACTAGACTGCCTAGGTTTTCTCCGTCTTCTTAAATTTCATCACCTGCAAGTGTACTAGGGGCATTCAATGAACAATTCGTAATTGAATTGAATGTTTCTCGTATAATAATAATAATAATAATAATAATAAAACAATAATATTCATTCATCTCCATCATTCAAATCAGAAGGCAAATCCTGCCCTGATGAGCTAAAGAGCCTTGTTTTGGAATGTCGATTCATTGAATGATTGGTAGCAAGGCAATATGTTTATACAGATGGCTATTAACTAGGAATGTTTTATATCAGAATGAAACCTGAAACACTCGTGCAGGACTCATTCATCAAGTGTCAACAGGACCATATGAAAAAGGCACATAGAAGAGACACTTCTCTTCTTTTCCATTTTAGTGAATGCTCCATCCGTAATTTGGATGTGTGTGAAGACAGAAGAAGACATGTTGGGAAGCTAAGAATCCCAGGTCCAAACACAAACAGCAAAGGTGAAGAAAGGTAGTTTATGTCCTTCAAATTGTCACATCATATTTACATACCCATTTTTTGGCAAACTAAGTTTTTCTTCAGTTCAAACTTTACTGCAGCTCCCACGAAGTTGTTTGAAGACACAAAACATTCAAGTAAAGCTCTGCTTTCCCACATACCAAGCATCATTATTGGTGAAATACAAACCAATTATTTGTTTCAACTTATAAAACTGAAGATGACTTTTGGATATCCTTTCCAAACAAGGAAATTTGTAAGTTTCCATCTGATCTTAAATCTGAGCTGTTCTGAGGAAGACAATGCAGATAATTTCGCTTTTCTTAAATAAAGAGAGTAAGTTTTGTCTTTTGTGACATCAATTAAAATCTATCACATGAGTTAAATATATTGGACTATCATTAGGAAAAGAAAAAAGCTATTGAATATAAGGTGTTAGCTCCAAAAAAACTCTAGAAAAAGCAACTATTTATAATTATCGAATGTCTCGAAGTTATATTGCTTGCATTTAGGTTCCATCACTTCTTAAGTCAAGTTTCATTGCTTGATATCGAACTTTCAAATTCCTTCTTTATTTTTCACTACAAGAAAAATACAAATTAACGACGGAACATTACCGACGGAACATAAAGCGTAACAAATTAGTAACGGAAAACTTATTTCCGTAGCTAAAAAAGACGGAAAAAAATTCATTTAGCGACGGTTATCATTTCCGTCGCTAAAATCGACATAAAAAAATTATTTTGCGTCGGTTATCATTTTCGTCGCTAAAATTGGAGGAAAACCGTCCCGGCAAAATTAGTGACGACCTTCAGGGACGGTAAAAGTTTCGGTCGGTAATTGTGTAGCACATTAGCGACGGGAAACCTATTTTCGTCGCTAAAATCAACATGAAAATTTTTTTTAGCGACGGTTATCATTTCCGTCGCTAAAATTGGAGGGAAATCGTCCCGGCAAAATTAGCGACAGAGTTTAGGGACGGTAAAAGGTTCCATCGGTACTTGCACTCAAATTAGCGACGGAACTTTATGTCCGTCGCTAAAATCGGAGTGAAATTTAAAATTTAAAGGTGGGAATTAAAGGCGGTATAATAAAAATTTAGAATTACCGACGGAAAGTTCCGTCGGTATTTTCACATTAGCGACGAAAATTTTATGTCCGTCGCTAAAATCGGAGGGAAATTTAAAATTTAAAAGCGGGAATTGAAGGTGGTATAATAAAATTTCAAATTACCGACGGAATGTTCCGTCGGTATTTTCCGTCGGTAAATCCACTTTAAAACACCCG
>JAOSBM010000008.1:20155694-20166972 GCA_027568955.1 Erythroxylum tenue
AGGTTGAGCACTCCAGAAAGTAGACCTTCTAAGAATAATTGAGTGAACCCACTTCACCCACAATGCTTCCTTATCATCAAACAAAATCTAGATCCTTTTTCCTAGTAAGACGTTGTTCCAAGTAGATAAATGTTTAAGCCCCAGCCCACCTCAGATTTAGGTCTACAATGATCATTCCACTTAACCTTTGAATGTGAGTTAGACTCAACCTTACCAGACCACAGGAAGTTCCTAAGTTTAGACTTAATTTCTTTAATGACAGAGAGAGGAAGCAGGAAGTGGCTAGCCCAGTAGACCTGAAAAGTGGACAAGATAGAAATAACTAATTGAATTCTACCAGCGTAGGATAAGGCTTTATGGGTCCACTTATTAACTCAGGCATCAATTTTATCCAACTGCGGAATACAATCTCGCCTAGTCAATCTACCTGTTAAAAGTGGCACACCGAGATATCTAATAGGAAGAGTACCCCTTTTAAGCCCCGAAATGGTTTCCAATTGAAAGGGCAAAGGATCCACATCAGGAGATAAAAAGAATTGACTTTTGCTATGATTTATTTCCAACCCGGAGAAAGAGGAAAAAGTACTCAAGCAAGTAAGCAAGGTATTCACCGAGATAAGATCAACATGGCAAAACAGTAACATATCATCAGCAAACAAAAGATGGGACATTTTAAGAGTTTTGCATCTCCAATGGAACTGAAAATTAGGAGTGGCTGCGATTGTATCATTAAGAGTCCTAGAATACACTTCCATACAGAGGATAAACAAGTATGGAGAGAGTGGGTCACCTTGTCGTAAACCTGATTTCCCACGGAAAAATTTAGTAGGAGACCCATTGATCAAGATAGAATAGGAGGGTGAGGTTACACACTCTTCAATCCACTTAATAAACCTAAATTGTTAAAAATCTAGTAGTAACTTGTACCTAAATCTAAGAGAAAAGAAAATCTCTATAAGTGAGTCAATAGTGAACCCCACTTAAAAATATATAATAACATTTTATAATGAAAAAAAGTAATTTTGTTTCTTGTTTTAATTTTTTTGAAAAATTAAAATGATTTTATTAAATAAAGAATGGAATCCATCCATAACCAAAGCAAAGTGTCGGGTAAAGTAATAAGATATTAACCAATAGACACAATTTACATTAGCCTTGGACAATTCTCAAGTAACAATGAAAGTTGAAACACGCTAATGCAAACTTGCAAGTCATCCAGCAAAGGTTAAGAAGTTCCTAGAGTGTTACACAACCAACAACAAGCAATGAGAAGCTTTTGATGATGTTGTCTCTAGTATTATTTCTCTAAAGGAAATTATCAACACTTGCCGATGATAGCAAATGACTATGGTTTATTTCCATCTCCAACTGGGGATATGTTTTAGTTTTGTTTAATCAATCATTTATATAGCCTAACAAATTTTTTTTACCTCTTTGTTGCATTTAAGTCTTAAAAGAAGTGATATAAAGCTATAAACACCTTGCCTTTTTAAATGATTATTTATCAATTAATTGAGCCAAAGGGATTTCTTCTGTATTTTTACATTTGTGCATGAGTTTCTACCTCTTCCACTATGCTCAATTCCTAACTCTCTTTGACTTCTTCAATATTGATTTCTCTGGTTCATAATATGAAATTGATGTGCTTACAATTAAGGATTGAGGAACTAGCAACTTCTCTTTGTTCATGGATCAATATGGGTGGGTTGTTACAAATCCTTTGCTTCCTGCTCGGGTAAGTGTTCTTCATCTCCTATTGATTGAATTTGGTTTAGGTAACATCTAAAGTCTAAACAGCCTCTGCCTCCTACTACAATATGCATTCATCTCCTTCTGTATATGGTTGTGGTTTCATGATTCTCCAATCTCTATTGTTATTTGTTTAATAGATTGGTAGAGAAATCTAACTGGTTGTTGTATCTTTGTTTGTTGGACTGGAAAAGGAATATGAGGAGAAAGACCACCCATTAATGTGTTGTGTCAGTGACCTAGCTCTATTTTGGTTGAAGAAGAAGAACATTAATTTTTTTGGTTCTTTATGGTTCACAAAAAATTGGCTAATTTAATATTAAATTGGTTAATTTTTATTCATAATAGTTAAAAATAAAAATTGAATCAGAAATTAGGTTAGTTTGTGCTTAATCTGGTCAAATCAATTAGTTCAGTCTAGTTTTAGAAACATTGCCCATAATAAACTCTTCTTTTGATTTAAGTGGAGACCTCTACTAAACCTATAATCAAATGACAAGTATTGAACTTTTATTTTAGTAGACACTTCATCTTCATATCTGAACTATTATCTTTTATATACATTTTTTAATGTTTAAGCAAACTAAAGTCCAACCAATGATATCTCACATCAACATATTTAAACATACAATAGAAAATAGGATTCTTGTTAATATGTATAACACTCTGACTGTCATAAAAAAATAAATCTTTTAAATTAAATCAAGTTCATAAAGATACTTCTTCATCCAAAGAAATTCTTTGTAAGCTTCAATTGCAATAATAAATTCAGTCTTAGTAGTAGTCAATGCAACATTATTTTACAACCTAAATTGCCAAGCTATAACTCCTTCTGTAAAGGTAATCAGATAACCTAAAGTTGACTTTCTCGAGTCAACAGCACTTGCTATGCCTGAATTAATGTACCTAGAAAGAATAAGATTTCCTACTTCAAAACATAGTTTTAAACTAGAACCGCTTTAAAGGTATCTCATAATCCACTTTACAACATTCTAATACTCTTTACCTAGATTAGAGAGAATATGGTTAACTATATCGACTAAGTAAGTAATATCAGACCAAATGCAAATTATTGCATATATTAAACTTCCTATTATAAATGTATAAGGAACATTCTAAGTGTCTTCTTTCTCTTTCCCACTAGATGAAGGTTGTCTAGTGTCAAGCCCAAAATGAATAACAAGAGATATGCTTACCACTTTAGCTTTATTTATGCAAAACTATTGAAGTACTTTCTTAGTGTACCTTCCTTGAGACAACCACAATTTATTTTCTTTTTAATCACAAATAATGTGTATGCCAAGAATTTGACTTACTAGTCTCAAGTCCTTCATTGCACAAGACTTACTAAACTCCTTTTTCAACCTGTCAATTCTAAAAGCATTATGACCAACAATCAATATGTCATCAACATAGAGTAATAAAATGATGACATCCTTATTAAAAATTTCTGAACAGATTCACAGTGAATAGAAATAGTCTTATCATATCCTTGATTATAATTGACTCAAACCTCTAATACACTATCTTAGAGTTTATTTAAAACTATATAAGCTTTTCTTTAGCTTACATATATAGTTCTCCTTATCTTTTACTAAAAGACCCTCTAGCTATTGCATATAAATCTTCTCAGGCGGATGACAATGGAGAAAAGGTGGTTTTCATATCTAAGTGTTCAAATACTAAATCAATGATAACTACCAAACCAAAACAAATCTGGTGGAAGAGATCTTAGCAACTAATAAGAAAATCTCTTTGAAGTCATTTCCCTTTTTTTTGTACAAAGTCTTTAATAGCTAACTTGAATTTATATCATCGATAAGAAGAATTCTCTTAATTTTTCACCTTTTAAACTCATTAATTTTACAAAAGCTTTTTTTTAACCTTTAGGAAAGCTAACTAGTTTACAAGTTTGGTTGTAATAAAAAGATTTAATCTCTTCTTTCTTAGTTGCAACCCACATATCCTTATGATCACTATTCATAGCGTCTTCGTAGCTCTTAGGTTCACCCTCGTTAGTGTGGATCACATCATTAGATGCTTAACAAGTGGATGGAATGCTTTCTCTAGTAAACCTTCTAGGCGGAACTGTGTTTGCTTAGTTTTAATGTATGTAATACCACAAGTATACAGATTGTATATTGTATTACACAAGATATCGTTTATAGGAAGATTAGATTAATCATCGAACAATTTGAATGCACTTTGTCTAAGGTAATAAAAGATTGAATTAATTGAAATTAAAATAAATTGACTGAAATTAAATAAACTAATAAAACATAATAACTTAATAAGTACAAATAACAATAAAAGTGAAGTTAATCAATAATGGAAACTTAGGGATTATTCTGTCCTTGTTTTCTCTTCCCTTTACCTTGTTAATTCAATTATTCTTAATCCTAGATATCCTATAGTTTTGATTACCCTCTTTCGAGATTTAATTAAATAATCCCAATTGAAATAGATAATAGTTGAGTTGTGATCTCTCCATTCTCAAAACTACTCCTAACTACTCAATTGGATTTGAAACAATACTAAGGATAATTAACTCATAATAAGATCTCTCTTCAATTGTTTATTAACTTGATATTTGTAGGTCTATTAAGGTACCAACTCTCATTGTGCAACTTAACACATATAACTTTGATTCAATCTCCCAATTTCTTAAGAAGCATAAGCATGACAAATACCACAAAGCATTAATATATTGAATTCAAAAAAATAAAGTTATACAAAACAATTCAAGAATGAACCATAATATAAATTTAGAAATCCATAATCATGTTCAATACACAACTAATGAAAATTAACATTCGATATAATGAAATATGAAGAGAAAATAAAGAAAACAACTTGGAGCCTTGATAAGGAAATTTTGGAAAATTGGAGTTGATCTTCATATTTCCACTTTTGGTCTCTTTTTTTATGTGATGTGAGTCGTCTCTTTTGTTTTTTTTTTCTTTTCCTTTTTATATTCTTGAACCTTATAGGGTTCTTTCTGGGATTTTTCCACTTGTTTTGGTTCTAAACACAGTCTGAAACATTAAGAATATAGAAATCTCGTAAGCTAAAAAAGTTGATATTTACTGGAATTTGCTCCGTGTACGATCGTGCATGGATTTTCTCTAGCTCTCTAGCATGATTGTTCATGGGGATCTCTAGCCTGCTACTTGCTTGTGCATGATTATGCATCATGCCATACTTATTTCTCCAGCTTTTTCTTCATCTTTTCTTCTCTTTTTCCTGTCTTCACTCATAACCAACCACGTCAAACAATCCTTGAAATATACAATTAAGATCAAATCTTGCCTTTAATAACAATTAAAAAAACAAAACACTAACAAGAACATAAATCTAAATCCTAAACACATGATTTTCATCTTAGAAAACACTAAAAACACACTCTAACACCTAGAAAAAATACCAATTTTTATACGTATCAACATCTCCACACTGAAATCTTTGCTTGTCCCCAAGCAAAACTAAAACCACAAAACAAACAAAACATAAAACAAAAATAATCACAAAATCATGCAACAATCCAATAATGGTACAATGACATCAAATCTCATAGAACTAACTTAACTTCAATCATCAACGACTTAAAAAGTTCCGTCACACTAATTTATTCCATTTATGTTTAAGTGCTTTGATTTGAATATACATATCAATCAAAATATTGACACCCTATTCATGCACTTATGAAACTTGTAAGCATGCACTTATTATTATTGATCAATTAAAAAGGTAAACTATCACTAAGTAACCCTTTTTGAAAATTCTTACTATTTTTAAAAGATCAATAGGTTTAATTTTATTACAAACACCCCTTTAGCACCTAGTCTTTTGACGCGAAGGCAAAAACCTTGTCATAAATGTTCCCTGGTTACTCAAATAAGTTAAGTTTTTTACTTAGCTTGGTTGGAGTGTCTTAGCTTGGCTGGAGTGTCATTCTAGCTTTTTGACATAAAGATAACATTTTGTTGTGAATGCCCCTGGTTACTAAGCTATATTATAACTATCAACTGGTTACCAACTTTATTCTTAACCTAATTTTCTTAAACAAAGCCAATGTAATAAGAATTTTATTTAACACAATTTTTTTTCACAAGTTCTTAACCTACCAATTTAAATGAATATAATTATAAGTGTATCTAAACATATGTCATAAAGTGAAAGAATATATGTCATATGTTAAGTAACATGCATATTCATCCTAAAGGCTTTAAAACACAACTTTATAAGTTAATGAGCCCTTACAATTTAAATGACCATGTTCAAAGGTAAGCCAATTCTTTTCAATTCATGCCTTGGACACATTCACACAATGCAACAAAAATGCCCACAATGCTAGCATAAAAAAAAAGCTATCACCATGAAAATGTAAACTTACAACCAAATGACATGTAAGTGCATATATGTCCCTACAATTGAACAATACATTATCCTCAATATAAAAACCACACAAAAACATAACTTAAAACAACACACATAACAAATATAGCAAATAAAAGAATAAAAACAAGGGAAAGACTACTTATGGGTATGGTAGTGGTGATGGCGTTGAAGATAGAACTTGGACACACTTAATGTCATGAACATCCATCAATTCAACTCTCTACAAAATAAACATAAAGCATAAAAAAGAACACAACACTAACAAAATAAAAATGAAACTTATCTTAATTCTTAGGTTGCCTCCTAAGTAATGCTTATTTAACGTCATTAGTTGAGATACCCTTCACGTCTACCATCAACCTGGGTTTCAAATTAGTGGTTTGCTTCCATCTGTTACCCCAAAAAGCAGTTTAGTAACCTATGAATAAGCCACTTGTTGTAAGATAATAATAAAAACATAATGTATGAAATTAAGAAATCCAATTGATTCAATTCTTGCCCTTTTCAATAACAAACTATTAATAAAATAAGGAATGATAAAACTCCCTGAATCTTCAGTTGACTTGAATAGTTTTCATGTTTAAAGTAGAAACTGTTTGTACTTAAGGTGACTACCAATAATTCATCAATAGTTTTTGTAATTGGCTCCTTTTCTTGCTCTTTTAAACATTTATCAATACATCAATTCTTATTAACGAGCTGCCCTCAGATTCTTCAATACTTTATTCATATTAAATTTCACTTGTTCGTCACCATTTCGAAGGATGAGGCTGTCTTCATAGACATCTGCAAAGCTCTTCCAATGTTCGAATAGGGTTGACTAAGAATTAATGGACAATTTTGATTCTCTTCAAAGTCTAGCACAACAAAATCCATAGGAATAATAAACTTGTCCCCTTTTATAAGAACATCCTCTACTACGCCAAATTGTTTCTTTACAGATTGATCCACCAATTGAATAAGAATGGAAGTCAACTTCACATCTCTTAGCCCAAATTTCCTAAATATATAAAAAGTCATAATATTAATACTTACACCTAGGTCATATAAAGATTTAGACAATTCTAAATTACCAAAAATATATTGTATTGTAAACTCCTTGAAAGTAATATCCTAGTTCGATTATTGTATTGTGTAATGCGTTGTATATGCATTTTATAGAGTATGCCTATTTATGATGTACTAGAGTAATTTAAGCAATTAAATGTGTTATTAAGGTTATAACGAAGATCATAGATAGACCAAAGATAATTCTAGACTTGACCGAAAATTTCTCTGAATTTTTTCGAAAACTTTGAAAATCTACGAAATGATTCCGAACGAGATTTAAAAGCCCCGAAATGTGATTTGGAGATTTAGGTGACACTTTTGAACCAAATCCGGACAATTTTAGTGACATTAAGTGATTTCTAGATTCAATCTAAAAAATTTTCTAGGCAACCAAAAAGTTACCAAATAATTTCAAAATATGATGAAAAGCTCCAGAATTAGGATTGGAGTCCATAAGAATTGAAACGAGTCAAAATGGAGGTTGTTTGAATGGAATTTAGGTAATCTCAAGTTATTGGACTAAAATGCCTTTTTTTGGAAAATAATGGGTATTTATGATTTTAAACCCATTCAAAATTTTTAAAAGCATCCAATCAATAAGTATTGATCCTAATTAGAGTATTTCATGGTCAACTTGAAAATAAAATGGTTATGGAATGTTTTTGGGATTTAATTCAGTTAGTTGGTCAATTAAATGCATTAAAGGGCAATTTGATCTTTTTGCATGATATTAGTGGATTGATGAGTCATTAGAGAAGACCAATGAGATGATGACATGTGCTTGATGAGTTGTTAGTGATGACAAATAGGAAGGCGACATGTGTAATCCATTAAATGAGTATAAAAAGCAAAAATTAAGACATTTTGCTTCATTCTTTGAACATAAACGTGAGAGTGATGAGAGAGTAATGTGAGAGACAAAAAAAAAAAGAAAGGGAAAAAAAGAGAAGCCATGGGTGAACATCGACCAAGGAGAAAGGAAGAAGAGTGTAGACATTTTTTTTATGGAATTTGATGGTGATTTGGAGAAATCTTGAAGCATTCATCAAATACTAAAAAAATTAGAATAAAAAGTGGTAAGTTTCCTAGCTTAAATATCTAATTTTTGTGGGCTTTCTTGATCAAGATGGATGTGTTTAAGATCAATTATGTCTTGGTATTACTTTGATGTTTCTTTTCATAGAATTGGTTGAATGTGGCAAGAGAGGAATGTGTAGTGGAATTCTGTATTAGGTTAATTTAAACCAGTCCCATTGTTTTCACCATAAATCAGCCTACATACCTCTAAATTGGGTCATTTAAATTGGATCTAAAACCTAGTCATAGTACTAAAAATATCTAGAAGAAACCTATACCTAATTCATGATGAATGATATTGAAATTTGAGATTGAAAATGGTAACTTGATACTGCCCCTATGTTGTAATAGCTTGTGATATTCGGTACATTTTTCATGATTTAGAAGTTGACATGGCATGATTTTTGATGATATGGAAACTAGAGACATAGGGGAACAAATGTCTAGAAGCCTCAAAGCCTAATTAGAACGTTTTCTATGTGCAAAGGAAGGAACAAATGGAGGTATGGATTATGGACATAGGTCATAACGAATCATCATGCATGATCATGATATGGTGAATTAAATTAAGTGAGATTGTGTTTTGAAGAAATTAGTAAGTTAGAATAGGTAAAATATGATATTTAAGTGACTTTTGAAGTTATATTTGGAAATGGAGACCAATAGATTAGCTTACAGAAGTAAGCAGAAATACGATTAGCGTACATGTTGCACAATTAGATATAAATCTTGAATTCGGTTAAACCGAATATATAGTTTTAATGCCTTATTTCCTAATTTGGAAATAAATGCCTAAGTAAAATGCATTTTATGTAGGTAAAGGAGAGGCACAGAACGCATGAGTGTGCTTGGAGATAAGTTCGCAAAGTAATAAGTTTATTTTAATTGTTTCATTTGAATAACTTCTTTGCAAAAGAATTGATGACATGTGAGTGTATTTTAATTGTTTTCTATGACTAAATTCTTTGTAAAAGAATTGATACATATAAGGGTTCTTTAAATTGATTTTATGCAAATGTTATATATTTATAGAGACTAGCAAGTTGTGAGTGTACTTTAAATTGAGTTTATGCAAATGGTTTTCATTTGATCATGAAATGAATATTTATGATGAGTTTTATGCAAATGATATTTTACAAGTGAGTATTGCTAGAATAAGTGTATGCTTTGGCAATATATGAGTTTTTAAGAGTTACATTGAATTAATTCAATTATGAATCCTTCCATACTTGATTTAGAAAAAAAGATGAGTCGTAAATGTAAGAGTTACTTTTGCCTATAGTACACCGCTAGGCTTTATATATGTTATTATATTGGTATATTTATAGCGGTTAACCTATTACTGGTAAGTGATATAGAATCAGCTCCGTAAATATTGGTTAACCAGTCATGGGTAAGCGATGCAGAATCAACTTCGTAACTACCGATCTATAGTGGTTAATAGGGGTGAGCATTTGGGCTAATCGGGCCAAATTTGAACTGTTCAAGCCGAGCCCGAATTACCCAAAATTTTTTCCATCTTACCCAGCCCGAACCTGAAATTTCAATTACTCGAATTTACCTGCCCGAACACAAAATTTCAATTATCCGAACTTACTCGGCCCAAAAAATTTGGTTCAAAAATTACACAAAATAACCTGAAAATGGACCCTAATTTGGGTAATCGGTTAACCCGAAATTTTTTCGAAGTTACCCGGGTATTACCTGAAAATATTTCAGGTAATACCCGGCCGGACCCGATTTATCGTATTTTATCATTTTATTACCCGAATTAATTCTCCGGGTCGGCCCGAATAATACTCACCCCTAGTGGTTAACCTATTATAGGTAAGCGATATGAAACCAGCTGCGTAACTAGTAGTTAACCAGTTACAATAAGCGATGTAAAACCATGTCCGTGACCTTATGCCTAAGGGTACCATAGTGTAAAGAAGTTTGTGGTGGGTTATATCGTATAAGAAGTTCATGAAAATAAATAATAATGCTGCCACTATTTATTTTTAAAAGTAATTTGAGAGGCATCTTATGGTACCAATTTTATTGGTTGGCTTATTTACAGTATAAAAGTTTTCAGAAAACTTATTTTTTCCACTGTTTATTGATTAAGGAAAAAGGAAAAAGGAAAATCTTATATTATGAGTTTAATTTCAAAAAGGCATTTCGAAATAATAATTTTAGAAAAATGAAGTTATGTTTTACAACATGTTATTGGATTACCAGATTTTATGATGCATGAGTGAATTGTTATGAAAATTATTTTACCATGAGCTTTATGATTATATGAGAATGTTTCAGTTATGCTGTTATAAAAAGTTAACTTTTAGTAAACTAATTACACTCACTAAACTCGTTTGGCTCACCCTTATTTTTATGTCTTTAAACAAACCAGCCCAGATATATGTACAAGTGTCGTAATAATTGAGACTCTGCCATATGATTAGTTTTATAGTTGGGTACTGCTGTGTTTGCCTTATCTTTCTTATATATGTGTTTGCTTGAAATTAGCTTAGTTGCTTGTATATATGTTCTAAAGTATTTTTGGAAAAGGTTTAAAAGTGTGATCTTGTAAACATCTTTGGGATTGTAAATCTCTTTTTCTTAATGAACTACGAGGGCTTTGATCCTCAATGATGCTTTTCAAATGTTGAGAATTGTATGTTTGTGATTGCTTGTGATGTGGGCTTGAGGTCCCAATTCAGAAGTTGAGATGGTATATGAAATATTAGAAATGTTTAAAAATATGTTATGTAGATTTTTGAAAATCTTAGAAAATCAAAATACAGTCGTTGTGTTGCAAAAATTTTCAGTAAAATGATAGAAAAAAATTTAAATAGTTGAATGACTTGGCTTTATGGGAACCCTTAGGTCGAGTCAGATATCAATTGGAGGGATATCGTGGGGTCATCGGGAGGGTTCCACTTGGGTTTCTGATATGTGTTTAATTGTTGATATTTTTAATCATTTACACTTAGCAATTATTGACATAAAAATGCTTAAGATACTC